>JBBPBO010001984.1:41817372-41827653 GCA_037974295.1 Cicer cuneatum | reverse complement strand
AACATTTACGTCATTTTGTGCATCCCAAGGCTTATTCTAATCACTTTTCGTTCTTAAGGAATGTAATTCATCCAATAATTGCGTTTGTGTCATTGGATTAACATTTACGTCATATTGTGCATCCCAAGACTTATTCTAATCACTTTTCGTACATTACCAATGTGTTCATCCAATAATTGCGTTTGTGTCATTAATTTAACATTTACGTCATTTTGTGCATCCCAAGGCTAATTCTAATCACTTTTCGTTCTTAAGGAACGTAGTTCATCGAATAAGTGTGTTTGTGTCATTGGATGAACATTTACGTCATTTTGTGCATCCCAAGGCTTATTCTAATCACTTTTCGTTCTTAAGGAATGTAGTTCATCCAATAATTGCATTTGTGTGGTTGGATGAACGGTTACATCATATTTTGCATCCCAAGACTTATTCTAATCACTTTTCTTTCATTATCAATGTTGTTCATCCAATAAGTGCGTTTGTGTCATTAATTTAACATTTACGCCATTTTGTGCATTCCAAGGCCTATTCTAATCACTTTTCGTTCTTTACCAATGTTGTTCATCCAATAAGTGCGTTTGTGTCATTGGATGAACATTTACGTCATTGTGGTGATCCCCAGGCTTATTCTAATCATTTTTCGTTCTTAAGGAATGAAGTTCATCCAATAAGTGTGTTTGTGTCATTGGATGAACATTTACGTCATTTTGTGCATTCCAAGGCTTATTCTAATCACTTTCGATCTTTACCAGTGTTGTTCGTCCAATAATTGCGTTTGTGTCATTAATTTAACATTTACGTCATTTTGTGCATCCCAAGGCTAATTCTAATAACTTTTTGTTCTTAAGGAACGTTGTTCATCGAATAAGTGCGTTTGTGTCATTGGATGAACATTTACGTCATTTTGTGCATCCCAAAGCTTATTCTTATCACTTTTCATTCTTAAGGAATGTAGTTCATCCAATAATTGCATTTGTGTCGTTGGATGAACAGTTACATCATAATTTGCATCCCAAGACTTATTCTAATCACTTTTCTTTCATTATCAATACTGTTAATCCAATAAGTGCGTTTGTGTCATTAATTTAACATTTACGTCATTTTGTGCATCCCAAGGCTAATTCTAATCACTTTTCGTTCTTAAGGAATGTAGTTCATCGAATAAATGCATATGCGTCATTAAATCAACATTTACGTCATTTTGTGCATCCCAAGGCTTATTCTAATCACTTTTCGTTCTTAAGGAATGTAATTCATCCAATAATTGCGTTTGTGTCATTGGATTAACATTTACGTCATATTGTGCATCCCAAGACTTATTCTAATCACTTTTCGTTCATTACCAATGTGTTCATCCAATAATTGCGTTTGTGTCATTAATTTAACATTTACGTCATTTTGTGCATCCCAAGGCTAATTCTAATCACTTTTCGTTCTTAAGGAACGTAGTTCATCGAATAAGTGTGTTTGTGTCATTGGATGAACATTTACGTCATTTTGTGCATCCCAAGGCTTATTCTAATCACTTTTCGTTCATAAGGAATGTAGTTCATCCAATAATTGCATTTGTGTCGTTGGATGAACAGTGACATCATATTTTGCATCCCAAGACTTATTCTAATCACTTTTCTTTCATTATCAATGTTGTTCATCCAATAAGTGCGTTTGTGTCATTAATTTAACATTTACACCATTTTGTGCATTCCAAGGCCTATTCTAATCACTTTTCGTTCTTTACCAATGTTGTTCATCCAATAAGTGCATTTGTGTCATTAAATTAACATTTACGTCATTTTGTGCATCCCAAGGCTAATTCTAATCACTTTTCTTTCTTAACCAATGTTGTTCATCCAATAAGTGCGTTTGTGTCATTGGATGAACATTTACGTCATTTTGGTCATCCCAAGGCTTATTCTAATCACTTTTCTTTCTTAACCACTGTTGTTCATCCAATAAGTGCGTTTGTGTCATTGGATGAACATTTACGTCATTTTGGTCATCCCAAGGCTTATTCTAATCACTTTTCGACTTTACCAGTGTTGTTCGTCCAATAATTGCGTTTGTGTCATTAATTTAACATTTACGTCATTTTGTGCATCCTAAGGCTAATTCTAATAACTTTTTGTTCTTAAGGAACGTTGTTCATCGAATAAGTGCGTTTGTGTCATTGGATGAACATTTACGTCATTTTGTGCATCCCAAAGCTTATTCTTATCACTTTTCGTTCTTAAGGAATGTAGTTCATCCAATAATTGCATTTGTGTCGTTGGATGAACAGTTACATCATATTTTGCATCCCAAGACTTATTCTAATCACTTTTCTTTCATTATCAATGTTGTTCATCCAATAAGTGCGTTTGTGTCATTAATTTAACATTTACGTCATTTTGTGCATCCCAAGGCTAATTCTAATCACTTTTCATTCTTAAGGAACGTAGTTCATCGAATAAATGCGTATGCATCATTAAATCAACATTTACGTCATTTTGTGCATCCCAAGACTTATTCTAATCACTTTTCGTTCTTAAGGAACGTAGTTCATCGAATAAATGCGTATGCGTCATTAAATCAACATTTACGTAATTCTGTGCATCCCAAGGCTTATTCTAATCACTTTTCGTTCTTAAGGAATGTAATTCATCCAATAATTGCGTTTGTGTCATGGGATTAACATTTACGTCATATAGTGTATCACAAGACTTATTCTAATCACTTTTCGTTCATTACCAATGTGTTCATCCAATAATTGCATTTGTGTCATTAATTTAACATTTACGTCATTTTGTGCATCCCAAGGCTAATTCTAATCACTTTTCGTTCTTATGGAATGCAGTTGAGCCAATAATTGTGTTTGTATCATTGGATGAACATTTTCGTCATTTTGTGCATTCTAAGTCTTATTGTAATCACTTTTCGTTCTTAACCATTGTTGTTCATCCAATAAGTGCGTTTGTGTCATTATTTTCACATTTACTTAATTTTGGGCATCACAACGCTTATTCTAATCACTTTACGTTCTTTAGGAATGAAGTTCATCCAATAAGTGCGTTTGTGTCATTGGATGAACATTTACGTCATTTTGTGCATTCCAAGGCCTATTCTAATCACTTTTCATTCTTAACCAATGTTGTTCATCCAATAAGTGCGTTTGTGTCATTAATTTAACATTTACGTCATTTTGTGCATCCCAAGGCTAATTCTAATCACTTTTCTTTCTTAACCAATGTTCTTCATCCAATAAGTATGTTTGTGTCATTGGATGAACATTTACGTCATTGTGGTGATCCCCAGGTTTATTCTAATCATTTTTCGTTCTTAAGGAATGAAGTTCATCCAATAAGTGTGTTTGTGTCATTGGATGAACATTTACGTCATTTTGTGCATTCCAAGGCTTATTCTAATCACTTTCGATCTTTACCAGTGTTGTTCGTCCAATAATTGCGTTTGTGTCATTAATTTAACATTTACGTCATTTTGTGCATCCCAAGGCTAATTCTAATAACTTTTTGTTCTTAAGGAACGTTGTTCATCGAATAAGTGCGTTTGTGTCATTGGATGAACATTTACGTCATTTTGTGCATCCCAAAGCTTATTCTTATCACTTTTCATTCTTAAGGAATGTAGTTCATCCAATAATTGCATTTGTGTCGTTGGATGAACAGTTACATCATAATTTGCATCCCAAGACTTATTCTAATCACTTTTCATTCATTATCAATGTTGTTAATCCAATAAGTGCGTTTGTGTCATTAATTTAACATTTACGTCATTTTGTGCATCCCAAGGCTAATTCTAATCACTTTTCGTTCTTAAGGAATGTAGTTCATCGAATAAATGCATATGCGTCATTAAATCAACATTTACGTCATTTTGTGCATCCCAAGGCTTATTCTAATCACTTTTCGTTCTTAAGGAATGTAATTCATCCAATAATTGCGTTTGTGTCATTGGATTAACATTTACGTCATATTGTGCATCCCAAGACTTATTCTAATCACTTTTCGTTCATTACCAATGTGTTCATCCAATAATTGCGTTTGTGTCATTAATTTAACATTTACGTCATTTTGTGCATCCCAAGGCTAATTCTAATCACTTTTCGTTCTTAAGGAACGTAGTTCATCGAATAAGTGTGTTTGTGTCATTGGATGAACATTTACGTCATTTTGTGCATCCCAAGGCTTATTCTAATCACTTTTCGTTCATAAGGAATGTAGTTCATCCAATAATTGCATTTGTGTCGTTGGATGAACAGTGACATCATATTTTGCATCCCAAGACTTATTCTAATCACTTTTCTTTCATTATCAATGTTGTTCATCCAATAAGTGCGTTTGTGTCATTAATTTAACATTTACACCATTTTGTGCATTCCAAGGCCTATTCTAATCACTTTTCGTTCTTTACCAATGTTGTTCATCCAATAAGTGCATTTGTGTCATTAAATTAACATTTACGTCATTTTGTGCATCCCAAGGCTAATTCTAATCACTTTTCTTTCTTAACCAATGTTGTTCATCCAATAAGTGCGTTTGTGTCATTGGATGAACATTTACGTCATTTTGGTCATCCCAAGGCTTATTCTAATCACTTTTCTTTCTTAACCAATGTTGTTCATCCAATAAGTGCGTTTGTGTCATTGGATGAACATTTACGTCATTTTGGTCATCCCAAGGCTTATTCTAATCATTTTTCGTTCTTAAGGAATGAAGTTCATCCAATAAGTGTGTTTGTGTCATTGGATGAACATTTACGTCATTTTGTGCAATCCAAGGCTTATTCTAATCACTTTTCGATCTTTACTAGTGTTGTTCGTCCAATAATTGCGTTTGTGTCATTAATTTAACATTTACGTCATTTTGTGCATCCTAAGGCTAATTCTAATAACTTTTTGTTCTTAAGGAACGTAGTTCATCGAATAAGTGCGTTTGTGTCATTCGATGAACATTTACGTCATTTTGTGCATCCCAAGGCTTATTCTAATCACTTTTCATTCTTAAGGAATGTAGTTCATCCAATAATTGCATTTGTGTCGTTGGATGAACGGTTACATCATATTTTGCATCCCAAGACTTATTCTAATCACTTTTCTTTCATTATCAATGTTGTTCATCCAATAAGTGTGTTTGTGTCATTAATTTAACATTTACGCCATTTTGTGCATTCCAAGGCCTATTCTAATCACTTTTCGTTCTTTACCAATGTTGTTCATCCAATAAGTGCGTTTGTGTCATTAAATTAACATTTACGTCATTTTGTGCATCCCAAGGCTAATTCTAATCACTTTTCTTTCTTAACCAATGTTGTTCATCCAATAAGTGCGTTTGTGTCATTGGATGAACATTTACGTCATTTTGGTCATCCCAAGGCTTATTCTAATCATTTTTCGTTCTTAAGGAATGAAGTTCATCCAATAAGTGTGTTTGTGTCATTGGATGAACATTTACGTCATTTTGTGCATTCCAAGGCTTATTCTAATCACTTTTCGACTTTACCAGTGTTGTTCGTCCAATAATTGCGTTTGTGTCATTAATTTAACATTTACGTCATTTTGTGCATCCTAAGGCTAATTCTAATAACTTTTTGTTCTTAAGGAACGTTGTTCATCGAATAAGTGCGTTTGTGTCATTGGATGAACATTTACGTTATTTTGTGCATCCCAAAGCTTATTCTTATCACTTTTCGTTCTTAAGGAATGTAGTTCATCCAATAATTGCATTTGTGTCGTTGGATGAACAGTTACATAATATTTTGCATCCCAAGACTTATTCTAATCACTTTTCTTTCATTATCAATGTTGTTCATCCAATAAGTGCGTTTGTGTCATTAATTTAACATTTACGTCATTTTGTGCATCCCAAGGCTAATTCTAATCACTTTTCATTCTTAAGGAACGTAGTTCATCGAATAAATGCGTATGCATCATTAAATCAACATTTACGTCATTTTGTGCATCCCAAGACTTATTCTAATCACTTTTCGTTCTTAAGGAACGTAGTTCATCGAATAAATGCGTATGCGTCATTAAATCAACATTTACGTAATTGTGTGCATCCCAAGGCTTATTCTAATCACTTTTCGTTCTTAAGGAATGTAATTCATCCAATAATTGCGTTTGTGTCATGGGATTAACATTTACGTCATATTGTGCATCACAAGACTTATTCTAATCACTTTTCGTTCATTACCAATGTGTTCATCCAATAATTGCATTTGTGTCATGAATTTAACATTTACGTCATTTTGTGCATCCCAAGGCTTATTCTAATCACTTTTCGTTCTTAAGGAATGCAGTTGAGCCAATAATTGTGTTTGTATCATTGGATGAACATTTACGTCATATTGTGCATCCCAAGACTTATTCTAATCACTTTTCGTTCATTACCAATGTGTTCATCCAATAATTGCGTTTGTGTCATTATTTTCACATTTACTTAATTTTGTGCATCACAACGCTTATTCTAATCACTTTTCGTTCTTTAGGAATGAAGTTCATCCAATAAGTGCGTTTGTGTCATTGGATGAACATTTACGTCATTTTGTGCATTCCAGGCCTATTCTAATCACTTTTCATTCTTAACCAATGTTGTTCATCCAATAAGTGCGTTTGTGTCATCAATTTAACATTTACGTCATTTTGTGCATCCCAAGGCTAATTCTAATCACTTTTCTTTCTTAACCAATGTTCTTCATCCAATAAGTTTGTTTGTGTCATTGGATGAACATTTACGTCATTGTGGTGATCCCCAGGCTTATTCTAATCATTTTTCGTTCTTAAGGAATGAAGTTCATCCAATAAGTGTGTTTGTGTCATTGGATGAACATTTACGTCATTTTGTGCATTCCAAGGCTTATTCTAATCACTTTTGATCTTTACCAGTGTTGTTCGTCCAATAATTGCGTTTGTGTCATTAATTTAACATTTACGTCATTTTGTGCATCCCAAGGCTAATTCTAATCACTTTTCGTTCTTAAGGAACGTAGTTCATCGAATAAGTGTGTTTGTGTCATTGGATGAACATTTACGTCATTTTGTGCATCCCAAGGCTTATTCTAATCACTTTTCGTTCTTAAGGAATGTAGTTCATCCAATAATTGCATTTGTGTCGTTGGATGAACGGTTACATCATATTTTGCATCCCAAGACTTATTCTAATCACTTTTCTTTCATTATCAATGTTGTTCATCCAATAAGTGCGTTTGTGTCATTAATTTAACATTTACGCCATTTTGTGCATTCCAAGGCCTATTCTAATCACTTTTCGTTCTTTACCAATGTTGTTCATCCAATAAGTGCGTTTGTGTCATTAAGTTAACATTGACGTCATTTTGTGCATCCCAAGACTTATTCTAATCACTTTTCTTTCATTATCAATGTTGTTCATCCAATAAGTGCGTTTGTGTCATTAATTTAACATTTACGTCATTTTGTGCATCCCAAGGCTAATTCTAATCACTTTTCGTTCTTAAGGAACGTAGTTCATCGAATAAGTGTGTTTGTGTCATTGGATGAACATTTACGTCATTTTGTGCATCCCAAGGCTTATTCTAATCACTTTTCGTTCTTAAGGAATGTAGTTCATCCAATAATTGCATTTGTGTCGTTGGATGAACGGTTACATCATATTTTGCATCCCAAGACTTATTCTAATCACTTTTCTTTCATTATCAATGTTGTTCATCCAATAAGTGTGTTTGTGTCATTAATTTAACATTTACGCCATTTTGTGCATTCCAAGGCCTATTCTAATCACTTTTCGTTCTTTACCAATGTTGTTCATCCAATAAGTGCGTTTGTGTCATTAAATTAACATTTACGTCATTTTGTGCATCCCAAGGCTAATTCTAATCACTTTTCTTTCTTAACCAATGTTGTTCATCCAATAAGTGCGTTTGTGTCATTGGATGAACATTTACGTCATTTTGGTCATCCCAAGGCTTATTCTAATCATTTTTCGTTCTTAAGGAATGAAGTTCATCCAATAAGTGTGTTTGTGTCATTGGATGAACATTTACGTCATTTTGTGCATTCCAAGGCTTATTCTAATCACTTTTCGACTTTACCAGTGTTGTTCGTCCAATAATTGCGTTTGTGTCATTAATTTAACATTTACGTCATTTTGTGCATCCTAAGGCTAATTCTAATAACTTTTTGTTCTTAAGGAACGTTGTTCATCGAATAAGTGCGTTTGTGTCATTGGATGAACATTTACGTCATTTTGTGCATCCCAAAGCTTATTCTTATCACTTTTCGTTCTTAAGGAATGTAGTTCATCCAATAATTGCATTTGTGTCGTTGGATGAACAGTTACATCATATTTTGCATCCCAAGACTTATTCTAATCACTTTTCTTTCATTATCAATGTTGTTCATCCAATAAGTGCGTTTGTGTCATTAATTTAACATTTACGTCATTTTGTGCATCCCAAGGCTAATTCTAATCACTTTTCATTCTTAAGGAACGTAGTTCATCGAATAAATGCGTATGCATCATTAAATCAACATTTACGTCATTTTGTGCATCCCAAGACTTATTCTAATCACTTTTCGTTCTTAAGGAACGTAGTTCATCGAATAAATGCGTATGCGTCATTAAATCAACATTTACGTAATTGTGTGCATCCCAAGGCTTATTCTAATCACTTTTCGTTCTTAAGGAATGTAATTCATCCAATAATTGCGTTTGTGTCATGGGATTAACATTTACGTCATATTGTGCATCACAAGACTTATTCTAATCACTTTTCGTTCATTACCAATGTGTTCATCCAATAATTGCATTTGTGTCATTAATTTAACATTTACGTCATTTTGTGCATCCCAAGGCTTATTCTAATCACTTTTCGTTCTTAAGGAATGCAGTTGAGCCAATAATTGTGTTTGTATCATTGGATGAACATTTACGTCATATTGTGCATCCCAAGACTTATTCTAATCACTTTTCGTTCATTACCAATGTGTTCATCCAATAATTGCGTTTGTGTCATTATTTTCACATTTACTTAATTTTGTGCATCACAACGCTTATTCTAATCACTTTTCGTTCTTTAGGAATGAAGTTCATCCAATAAGTGCGTTTGTGTCATTGGATGAACATTTACGTCATTTTGTGCATTCCAGGCCTATTCTAATCACTTTTCATTCTTAACCAATGTTGTTCATCCAATAAGTGCGTTTGTGTCATCAATTTAACATTTACGTCATTTTGTGCATCCCAAGGCTAATTCTAATCACTTTTCTTTCTTAACCAATGTTCTTCATCCAATAAGTATGTTTGTGTCATTGGATGAACATTTACGTCATTGTGGTGATCCCCAGGCTTATTCTAATCATTTTTCGTTCTTAAGGAATGAAGTTCATCCAATAAGTGTGTTTGTGTCATTGGATGAACATTTACGTCATTTTGTGCATTCCAAGGCTTATTCTAATCACTTTTGATCTTTACCAGTGTTGTTCGTCCAATAATTGCGTTTGTGTCATTAATTTAACATTTACGTCCTTTTGTGCATCCCAAGGCTAATTCTAATAACTTTTTGTTCTTAAGGAACGTTGTTCATCGAATAAGTGCGTTTGTGTCATTGGATGAACATTTACGTCATTTTGTGCATCCCAAAGCTTATTCTTATCACTTTTCATTCTTAAGGAATGTAGTTCATCCAATAATTGCATTTGTGTCGTTGGATGAACAGTTACATCATAATTTGCATCCCAAGACTTATTCTAATCACTTTTCTTTCATTATCAATACTGTTAATCCAATAAGTGCGTTTGTGTCATTAATTTAACATTTACGTCATTTTGTGCATCCCAAGGCTAATTCTAATCACTTTTCGTTCTTAAGGAATGTAGTTCATCGAATAAATGCATATGCGTCATTAAATCAACATTTACGTCATTTTGTGCATCCCAAGGCTTATTCTAATCACTTTTCGTTCTTAAGGAATGTAATTCATCCAATAATTGCGTTTGTGTCATTGGATTAACATTTACGTCATATTGTGCATCCCAAGACTTATTCTAATCACTTTTCGTTCATTACCAATGTGTTCATCCAATAATTGCGTTTGTGTCATTAATTTAAGATTTACGTCATTTTGTGCATCCCAAGGCTAATTCTAATCACTTTTCGTTCTTAAGGAACGTAGTTCATCGAATAAGTGTGTTTGTGTCATTGGATGAACATTTACGTCATTTTGTGCATCCCAAGGCTTATTCTAATCACTTTTCGTTCATAAGGAATGTAGTTCATCCAATAATTGCATTTGTGTCGTTGGATGAAC
>JBBPBO010001984.1:41797494-41811537 GCA_037974295.1 Cicer cuneatum | reverse complement strand
GTTACATCATATTTTGCATCCCAAGACTTATTCTAATCACTTTTCTTTCATTATCAACGTTGTTCATCCAATAAGTGCGTTTGTGTCATTAATTTAACATTTACGTCATTTTGTGCATCCCAAGGCTAATTCTAATCACTTTTCGTTCTTAAGGAACGTAGTTCATCGAATAAGTGTGTTTGTGTCATTGGATGAACATTTACGTCATTTTGTGCATCCCAAGGCTTATTCTAATCACTTTACGTTCTTAAGGAATGTAGTTCATCCAATAATTGCATTTGTGTCGTTGGATGAACGGTTACATCATATTTTGCATCCCAAGACTTATTCTAATCACTTTTCTTTCATTATCAATGTTGTTCATCCAATAAGTGCGTTTGTGTCATTAATTTAACATTTACGCCATTTTGTGCATTCCAAGGCCTATTCTAATCACTTTTCGTTCTTTACCAATGTTGTTCATCCAATAAGTGCGTTTGTGTCATTAAGTTAACATTGACGTCATTTTGTGCATCCCAAGGCTAATTCTAATCACTTTTCGTTCTTATGGAATGCAGTTGAGCCAATAATTGTGTTTGTATCATTGGATGAACATTTACATCATTTTGTGCATTCCAAGTCTTATTCTAATCACTTTTCGTTCTTAACCAATGTTGTTCATCCAATAAGTGCGTTTGTGTCATTATTTTCACATTTACTTAATTTTGTGCATCCCAATGCTTATTCTAAACACTTTTCGTTCTTTAAGAATGAAGTTCATCCAATAAGTGCATTTGTGTCATTGGATGAACATTTACGTCATTTTGTGCATTCACAGGCCTATTCTAATCACTTTTCGTTCTTTACAATGTTGTTCATCCAATAAGTGCGTTTGTCTCATTAATTTAAAGTTTCCGTCATTTTGTGCATCCCAAGGCTAATTCTAATCACTTTTCGTTCTTAAGGAATGAAGTTCATCTAATAAGTCCGTTTGTGTCATTAAATTAACATTGACGTCATTTTGTGCATCCCAAGGCTAATTCTAATCACTTTTCTTTCTTAACCAATGTTGTTCATCCAATAAGTGCGTTTGTGTCATTGGATGAACATTTACGTCATTTTGGTCATCCCAAGGCTTATTCTAATCATTTTTCGTTCTTAAGGAATGAAGTTCATCCAATAAGTGTGTTTGTGTCATTGGATGAACATTTACGTCATTTTGTGCATTCCAAGGCTTATTCTAATCACTTTTCGATCTTTACCAGTGTTGTTTGTCCACTAATTGCGTTTGTGTCATTAATTTAACATTTACGTCATTTTGTGCATCCCAAGGCTAATTCTAATAACTTTTTGTTCTTAAGGAACGTAGTTCATCGAATAAGTGCGTTTGTGTCATTGGATGAACAGTTACGTCATTTTGTGCATCCCAAGGCTTATTCTAATCACTTTACGTTCTTAAGGAATGTAGTTCATCCAATAATTGCATTTGTGTCGTTGGATGAACAGTTACATCATATTTTGCATCCCAAGACTTATTCTAATCACTTTTCTTTCATTATCAACGTTGTTCATCCAATAAGTGCGTTTGTGTCATTAAATTAACATTTTCGTCATTTTGTGCATCCCACGGCTAATTCTGATCACTTTTCGTTCTTAACCAATTTTGTTCATCCGATAAGTGCGTTTGTGTCATTGGATGAACATTTCCGTCATTTTGGTCATCCCAAGGCTTATTCTAATCACTTTTCGTTCTTAAGAAATGTAATTCTTCCAATAATTGCATTTGTGTCATTGGATTAACATTTACGTCATATTGTGCATCCCATGACTTATTCTAATCACTTTTCGTTCATTACCAATGTGTTCATCCAATAAGTGCGTTTGTGTCATTAATTTAACGTTGACGTCATTTTGTGCATCTCAAGGCTAATTCTAATAACTTTTTGTTCTTAAGGAACGTAGTTCATCGAATAAGTGCGTTTGTGTCATTGGATGAACATTTACAACATTTTGTGCATCCCAAGGCTTATTCTCATCACTTTACGTTCTTAAGGAATGTAGTTCATCCAATAATTGCATTTGTGTCGTTGGATGAACAGTTACATCATATGTTGCATCCCAAGACTTATTCTAATCACTTTTCTTTCATTATCAATGTTGTTCATCCAATAAGTGCGTTTGTCTCATTAATTTAACGTTTCCGTCATTTTGTGCATCCCAAGGCTAATTCTAATCACTTTTCGTTCTTAAGGAATGAAGTTCATCTAATAAGTGCGTTTGTGTCATTAAATTAACATTGACGTCATTTTGTGCATCCCAAGGCTAATTCTAATCACTTTTCTTTCTTAACCAATGTTGTTCATCCGATAAGTGCGTTTGTGTCATTGGATGAACATTTACGTCATTTTGGTCATCCCAAGGCTTATTCTAATCATTTTTCGTTCTTAAGGAATTAAGTTCATCCAATAAGTGTGTTTGTGTCATTGGATGAACATTTACGTCATTTTGTGCATTCCATGGCTTATTCTAATCACTTTTCGATCTTTACCAGTGTTGTTTGTCCAATAATTGCGTTTGTGTCATTAATTTAACATTTACGTCATTTTGTGCATCCCAAGGCTAAATCTAATAACTTTTTGTTCTTAAGGAACGTAGTTCATCGAATAAGTGCGTTTGTGTCATTGGATGAACAGTTACGTCATTTTGTGCATCCCAAGGCTTATTCTAATCACTTTTCTTTCATTATCAATGTTGTTCATCCAATAAGTGCGTTTGTGTCATTAAATTAACATTTACGTCATTTTGTGCATCCCACGGCTAATTCTAATCACTTTTCGTTCTTAACCAATTTTGTTCATCCGATAAGTGCGTTTGTTTCATTGGATGAACATTTACGTCATTTTGGTCATCCCAAGGCTTATTCTAATCATTTTTCGTTCTTAAGGAATGAAGTTCATCCAATAAGTGTGTTTGTGTCATTGGATGAACATTTACGTCATTTTGTGCATTCCAAGGCTTATTCTAATCACTTTTCGATCTTTACCAGTGTTGTTTGTCCAATAATTGCGTTTGTGTCATTAATTTAACATTTACGTCATTTTGTGCATCCCAAGGCTAATTCTAATAACTTTTTGTTCTTAAGGAACGTAGTTCATCGAATAAGTGCGTTTGTGTCATTGGATGAACAGTTACGTCATTTTGTGCATCCCAAGGCTTATTCTAATCACTTTACGTTCTTAAGGAATGTAGTTCATCCAACAATTGCATTTGTGTCGTTGGATGAACAGTTACATCATATTTTGCATCCCAAGACTTATTCTAATCACTTATCTTTCATTATCAACCTTGTTCATCCAATAAGTGCGTTTGTGTCATTAAATTAACATTTTCGTCATTTTGTGCATCCCACGGCTAATTCTAATCACTTTTCGTTCTTAAGGAATGTAATTCATCCAATAATTGCATTTGTGTCATTGGATTAACATTTACGTCATATTGTGCATCCCATGACTTATTCTAATCACTTTTCGTTCATTACCAATGTGTTCATCCAATAAGTGCGTTTGTGTCATTAATTTAACATTTACGTCATTCTGTGCATCTCAAGGCTAATTCTAATAACTTTTTGTTCTTAAGGAACGTAGTTCATCGAATAAGTGCGTTTGTGTCATTGGATGAACATTTACAATATTTTGTGCATCCCAAGGCTTTTTCTCATCACTTTACGTTCTTAAGGAATGTAGTTCATCGAATAATTGCATTTGTGTCGTTGGATGAACAGTTACGTCATATTTTGCATCCCAAGACTTATTCTAATCACTTTTCTATCATTATCAATGTTGCTCATCCAATAAGTGCGTTTGTGTCATTAATTTAACATTTACGTCATTTTGTGCATCCCAAGGCTAATTCTAATCACTTTTCGTTCTTAAGGAACGTAGTTCATAGAATAAATGCGTATGCGTCATTAAATCAACATTTACGTCATTTTGTGCGTCCCAAGGCTTATTCTAATCACTTTTCGTTCTTAAGGAATGTAATTCATCCAATAATTGCGTTTGTGTCATTGGATTAACATTTACGTCATATTGTGCATCCCAAGACTTATTCTAATCACTTTTCGTTCATTACCAATGTGTTCATCCAATAAGTGCGTTTGTGTCATTAATTTAACATTTACGTCATTCTGTGCATCCCAAGGCTAATTCTAATCACTTTTCGTTCATATGGAATGCAGTTGAGCCAATAATTGTGTTTGTATCATTGGATGAACATTTACGTCATTTTGTGCATTCCAAGTCTTATTCTAATCACTTTTCATTCTTAACCAATGTTGTTCATCCAATAAGTGCGTTTGTGTCATTATTTTCACATTTACTTAATTTTGTGCATCCCAATGCTTATTCTAATCACCTTTCGTTCTTTAGGAATGAAGTTCATCCAATAAGTGCGTTTGTGTCATTGGATGAACATTTACGTCATTTTGTGCATTCCAAAACGTATTCTAATCATTTTTCGTTCTTTACCAATGTTGTTCATCCATTAAGTGCGTTTATGTCATTAGTTTAACATTTACGTCATTTTGTGCATCCCAAGGCTAATTCTAATCTCTTTTCGTTCTTAAGGAATGAAGTTCATCTAATAAGTGCGTTTGTGTCATTAAATTAACATTTACGTCATTTTGTGCATCCCAAGGCTAATTCTAATCAGTTTTCTTTCTTAACCAATGTTGTTCATCCGATAAGTGCGTTTGTGTCATTGGATGAACATTTACGTCATTTTGGTCATCCCAAGGCTTATTCTAATCATTTTTCGTTCTTAAGGAATGAAGTTCATCCAATAAGTTTGTTTGTGTCCTTGGATGAACATTTACGTCATTTTGGGCGTTCCAAGGCTTATTCTAATCACTTTTCGATCTTTACCAGTGTTGTTCGTCCAAGAAGTGCGTTTCTGTCATTAATTTAACATTTACGTCATTTTGTGCATCCCAAGGCTAATTCTAATCACTTTTCGTTCTTAAGGAATGCAGTTCATCCAATAATTGTGTTTGTATCATTGGATGAACATCTCGTCATTTTGTGCATTCAAAGTCTTATTCTAATCACTTTTCGTTCTTAACCAATATTGTTCATCCAATAAGTGCGTTTGTGTCCTTGGATGAACATTTACGTCATTTTGGTCATCCCAAGGCTTATTCTAATCATTTTTCGTTCTTAAGGAATGAAGTTCATCCAATAAGTGTGTTTGTGTCATTGGATGAACATTTACGTCATTTTGTGCATTCCAAGGCTTATCCTAATCACTTTTCGATCTTTACCAGTGTTGTTCGTCCAATAAGTGCGTTTGTGTCATTAATTTAACATTTACGTCATTTTGTGCATCCCAAGACTAATTCTAATCACTTTTCGTTCTTAAGGACCATAGTTCATCGAATAAGTGCATTTGTGTCATTGGATGAACATTTACGTCATTTTGTGCATCCCAAGGCTTATTCTAATCACTTTTCGTTCTTAAGGAATGTAGTTCATCCAATAATTGCATTTGTGTCGTTGGATGAACAGTTACGTCATATTTTGCATCCCAAGACTTATTCTAATCACTTTTGTTTCATTATCAATGTTGTTGATCCAATAAGTGCGTTTGTGTCATTAATTTAACATTTACTTCATTTTGTGCATCCCAAGGCTAATTCTAATCACTTTTCGTTCTTAAGGAACGTAGTTCATCGAATAAATGCGTATGCGTCATTAAATCAACATTTACGTCATTTTGTGCATCCAAGGCTTATTCTAATCACCTTTCGTTCTTAAGGAATGTAATTCATCCAATAATTGCATTTGTGTCATTGGATTATCATTTACGTCATATTGTGCATCCCAAGACGTATTCTAATCACTTTTCGTTCATTACCAATGTGTTCATCCAATAAGTGCGTTTGTGTCATTAATTTAACATTTACGTCATTTTGTGCATCCCAAGGCTAATTCTAATCACTTTTCGTTCTTAAGGAATGAAGTTCATCTAATAAGTGCGTTTGTGTCATTAAATTAACATTTACGTCATTTTGTGCATCCCAAGGCTAATTCTCATCACTTTTCTTTCTTAACCAATATTGTTCATCCAATAAGTGCGTTTGTGTCATTGGATGAACATTTACGTCATTTTTTGTCATCCCAAGGCTTATTCTTATCATTTTTCGTTCTTAAGGAATGAAGTTCATCCAATAAGTGTGTTTGTGTCCTTGGATGAACATTTACGTCATTTTGGGCGTTCCAAGGCTTATTCTAATCACTTTTCGATCTTTACCAGGGTTGTTCGTCCAAGAAGTGCGTTTCTGTCATTAATTTAACATTTACGTCATTTTGTGCATCCCAAGGCTAATTCTAATCACTTTTCGTTCTTAAGGAATGCAGTTCATCCAATAATTGTGTTTGTATCATTGGATGAACATTTCGTCATTTTGTGCATTCAAAGTCTTATTCTAATCACTTTTCGTTCTTAACCAATATTGTTCATCCAATAAGTGCGTTTGTGTCCTTGGATGAACATTTACGTCATTTTGGTCATCCCAAGGCTTATTCTAATCATTTTTCGTTCTTAAGGAATAAAGTTCATCCAATAAGTGTGTTTGTGTCATTGGATGAACATTTACGTCATTTTGTGCATTCCAAGGCTTATTCTAATCACTTTTCGATCTTTACCAGTGTTGTTCGTCCAATAAGTGCGTTTGTGTCATTAATTTAACATTTACGTCATTTTGTGCATCCCGAGGCTAATTCTAATCACTTTTCGTTCTTAAGGACCATAGTTCATCGAATAAGTGCATTTGTGTCATTGGATGAACATTTACGTCATTTTGTGCATCCCAAGGCTTATTCTAATCACTTTTCGTTCTTAAGGAATGTAGTTCATCCAATAATTGCATTTGTGTCGTTGGATGAACAGTTACGTCATATTTTGCATCCCAAGACTTATTCTAATCACTTTTCTTTCATTATCAATGTTGTTGATCCAATAAGTGCGTTTGTGTCATTAATTTAACATTTACTTCATTTTGTGCATCCCAAGGCTAATTCTAATCACTTTTCGTTCTTAAGGAACGTAGTTCATTGAATAAATGCGTATGCGTCATTAAATCAACATTTACGTCATTTTTTGCATCCCAAGGCTTATTCTAATCACTTTTCGTTCTTAAGGATTGTAATTCATCCAATAATTGCGTTTGTGTCATTGGATTAACATTTATGTCATATTGTGCATCCCATGACTTATTCTAATCACTTTTCGTTCATTACCATTGTTGTTCATCCAATAAGTGCGTTTGTGTCATTAATTTAACATTTACGTTATTTTGTGCATCCCAAGGCTAATACTAATCACTTTTCGTTCTTATGGATTGCAGTTGAGCCAATAATTGTGTTTGTATCATTGGATGAACATTTACGTCATTTTGTGCATTCCAAGTCTTATTCTAATCACTTTTCGTTCTTAACCAATGTTGTTCGTCCAATAACTGCGTTTGTGTCATTATTTTCACATTTACTTAATTTTGTGCATCCCAATGCTTATTTTAATAACTTTTCGTTCTATAGGAATGATGTTCATCCAATAAGTGCGTTTGTGTCATTGGATGAACATTTACGTCATTTTGTGCATTCCAAGGCCTATTCTAATCACTTTTCGTTCTTTACCAATGTTGTTCATCCAATAAGTGCGTTTGTGTCATTAATTTAACATTTACGTCATTTTGTGCATCCCAAGGCTAATTCTAATCACTTTTCTTTCTTAACCAATGTTGTTCATCCAATAAGTGCGTTTGTGTCATTGGATGAACATTTACGTCATTTTTTGTCATCCCAAGGCTTATTCTTATCATTTTTCGTTCTTAAGGAATGAAGTTCATCCAATAAGTGTGTTTGTGTCCTTGGATGAACATTTACGTCATTTTGGACGTTCCAAGGCTTATTCTAATCACTTTTCGATCTTTACCAGTGTTGTTCGTCCAACAAGTGCGTTTTTGTCATTAATTTAACATTTACGTCATTTTGTGCATCCCAAGGCTAATTCTAATCACTTTTCGTTCTTAAGGAATGCTGTTCATCCAATAATTGTGTTTGTATCATTGGATGAACATTTCGTCATTTTGTGCATTCAAAGTGTTATTCTATTCACTTTTCGTTCTTAACCAATATTGTTCATCCAATAAGTGCGTTTGTGTCCTTGGATGAACATTTACGTCATTTTGGTCATCCCAAGGCTTATTCTAATCATTTTTCGTTCTTAAGGAATGAAGTTCATCCAATAAGTGTGTTTGTGTCATTGGACGAACATTTACGTCATTTTGTGCATTTCAAGGCTTATTCTAATCACTTTTCGATCTTTACCAGTGTTGTTCGTCCAATAAGTGCGTTTGTGTAATTAATTTAACATTTACGTCATTTTGTGCATCCCAAGGCTAATTCTAATCACTTTTCGTTCTTAAGGAATGCAATTCATCCAATAATTGTGTTTGTATCATTGGATGAACATTTACGTCATTTTGTGCATTCGAAGTCTTATTCTAATCACTTTTCATTCTTAACCAATATTGTTCATCCAATAAGTGCGTTTGTGTCATTATTTTCACATTTACTTAATTTTGTGCATCCCAAGGCTTATTCTAATCACTTTTCGTTCTTAAGGAATGAAGTTCATCCAATAAGTGCGTTTGTGTCATTGGATGAATATTTACGTCATTTTGTGAATTCCAAGGCTTATTCTAACCAGTTTTCGTTCTTTACCAATGTTGTTCATCCGATAAGTGCATTTCTGTCATTAATTTAACATTTACGTCATTTTGTGCATCCGAAGGCTAATTCTAATCAATTTTCGTTCTTATGGAATGCAGTTCAGCCAATAATTGTGTTTGTATCATTAGATGAACATTTACGTCATTTTGTGCATTCCAAGTCTTAATCTAATCACTTTTCGTTCTTAACCAATGTTGTTCGTCCAATAAGTGCGTGTGTGTCATTATTTTCACATTTACTTAATTTTTTGCATCCCAATGCTTATTCTAATCACTTTTCGTTCTTTAGGAATGAAGTGCATCCAATAAGTGCGTTTGTGTCATTCGATGAACATTTACGTCATTTTGTGCATTCCAAGGCCTATTCTAACCACTTTACGTTCTTTACAAATGTTGTTCATCCAATAAGTACGTTTGTGTCGTTAATTTAACATTTACGCCATTTTTGTACATCCCAATGCTAATTCTAATCACTTTTCGTTCTTAAGGAATGAAGTTCATCTAATAAGTGCGTTTGTGTCATTAAATTAACACTTACGTCATTTTGTGCATCCCAAGGCTAATTCTAATCACTTTTCTTTCTTAACCAATGTTGTTCATCCAATAAGTGCGTTTGTGTCATTGGATGAACATTTACGTCATTTTTTGTCATCCCAAGGCTTATTGTAATCATTTTTCGTTCTTAAGGAATGAAGTTCATCCAATAAGTGTGTTTGTGTCCTTGGATGAACATTTACGTCATTTTGGGCATTCCAAGGCTTATTCTAATCACTTTTCGATCTTTACCAGTGTTGTTCGTCCAATAAGTGCGTTTGTGTCATTAATTTAACATTTACGTCATTTTGTGCAACCCAAGGCTAATTCTAATCACATTTCGTTCTTAAGGAATGCAGTTTATCCAATAATTGTGTTTGTATCATTGGATGAACATTTACGTCATTTTGTGCATTCGAAGTCTTATTCTAATCACTTTTCATTCTTAACCAATATTGTTCATCCAATAAGTGCGTTTGTGTCATTATTTTCACATTTACTTAATTTTGTGCATCCCAAGGCTTATTCTAATCACTTTTCGTTCTTAAGGAATGAAGTTCATCCAATAAGTGCGTTTGTGTCATTGGATGAACATTTACGTCATTTTGTGAATTCCAAGGCTTATTCTAACTAGTTTTCGTTCTTTACCAATGTTGTTCATCCGATAAGTGCATTTCTGTCATTAATTTAACATTTACGTCATTTTGTGCATCCCAAGGCTAAGTCTAATCACTTTTCGTTCTTAAGGAATGCAGTTCATCCAATAATTGCGTTTGTGTCATTAAATTAACATTTACGTCATTTTGTGCATCCCAAGGCTAATTCTAATCACTTTTCTTTCTTAACCAATGTTGTTCATCCAATAAGTGCGTTTGTGTCATTCGATGAACATTTACGTCATTTTTTGTCATCCCAAGGCTTATTCTAATCATTTTTCGTTCTTAAGGAATGAAGTTCATCCAATAAGTGTGTTTGTGTCCTTGGATGAACATTTACATCATTTTGGGCATTCCAAGGCTTATTCTAATCACTTTTCGATCTTTACCAGTGTTGTTCGTCCAATAAGTGCGTTTGTGTCATTAATTTTACATTTACGTCATTTTGTGCAAACCAAGGCTAATTCTAATCACTTTTCGTTCTTAAGGAATGCAGTTCATCCAATAATTGTGTTTGTATCATTGGATGAACATTTACGTCATTTTGTGCATTCGAAGTCTTATTGTAATCACTTTTCGTTCTTAACCAATATTGTTCATCCAATCAGTGCGTTTGTGTCATTATCTTCACATTTACTTAATTTTGTGCATCCCAAGGCTTATTCTAGTAACTTTTCGTTCTTAAGGAATGAAGTTCATCCAATAAGTGCGTTTGTATCATTGGATGAACATTTACGTCATTTTGTGCATTCCAAGTCTTATTCTAATCACTTTTCGTTCTTAACCAATGTTGTTCGTCCAATAAGTGCGTTTGTGTCATTATTTTCACATTTACTTAATTTTGTGCATCCCAATGCTTATTCTAATCACTTTTTGTTCTTTAGGAATGAAGTGCATCCAATAAGTGCGTTTGTGTCATTCGATGAACATTTACGTCATTTTGTGCATTCCAAGGCCTATTCTAATCACTTTTCGTTCTTTACCAATGTTGTTCATCCAATAAGTACGTTTGTGTCATTAATTTAACATTTACGTCATTTTGTGCATCCCAATGCTAATTCTAATCACTTTTTGTTCTTAAGAAATGAAGTTCATCTAATAAGTGCGTTTGTGTCATTAAATTAACACTTACGTCATTTTGTGCATCCCAAGGCTAATTCTAATAACTTTTCTTTCTTAACCAATGTTGTTCATCCAATAAGTCCGTTTGTGTCATTGGATGAACATTTACGTCATTTTTTGTCATCCCAAGGCTTTTTCTAATCATTTTTCGTTCTTAAGAAATGAAGTTCATCCAATATGTGTGTTTGTGTCCTTGGATGAACATTTACGTCATTTTGGGCATTCCAAGGCTTATTCTAATCACTTTTCGATCTTTACCAGTGTTGTTCGTCCAATAAGTGCGTTTGTGTCATTAATTTAACATTTACGTCATTTTGTGCATCCCAAGGCTAATTCTAATCACTTTTCGTTCTTAAGGAATGCAGTTCATCCAATAATTGTGTTTGTATCATTGGATGAACATTTACGTCATTTTGTGCATTCGAAGTCTTATTCTAATCACTTTTCATTCTTAACCAATATTGTTCATCCAATAAGTGCGTTTGTGTCATTATTTTCACATTTACTTAATTTTGTGCATCCCAAGGCTTATTCTAATCACTTTTCGTTCTTAAGGAATGAAGTTCATCCAATAAGTGCGTTTGTGTCATTGGATGAAAATTTACGTCATTTTGTGAATTCCAAGGCTTATTCTAACAAGTTTTCGTTCTTTACCAATGTTGTTCATCCGATAAGTGCATTTCTGTCATTAATTTAACATTTACGTCATTTTGTGCATCCGAAGGCTAATTCTAATCAATTTTCATTCTTATGGAATGCAGTTCAGCCAATAATTGTGTTTGTATCATTAGATGAACAATTACGTCATTTTGTGCATTCCAAGTCTTAATCTAATCACTTTTCATTCTTAACCAATGTTGTTCGTCCAATAAGTGCGTGTGTGTCATTATTTTCACATTTACTTAATTTTTTGCATCCCAATGCTTATTCTAATCACTTTTCGTTCTTTAGGAATGAAGTGCATCCAATAAGTGCGTTTGTGTCATTCGATGAACATTTACGTCATTTTGTGCATTCCAAGGCCTATTCTAATCACTTTACGTTCTTTACAAATGTTGTTCATCCAATAAGTACGTTTGTGTCGTTAATTTAACATTTACGCCATTTTTGTACATCCCAATGCTAATTCTAATCACTTTTCGTTCTTAAGGAATGAAGTTCATCTAATAAGTGCGTTTGTGTCATTAAATTAACACTTACGTCATTTTGTGCATCCCAAGGCTAATTCTAATCACTTTTCTTTCTTAACCAATGTTGTTCATCCAATAAGTGCGTTTGTGTCATTGGATGAACATTTACGTCATTTTTTGTCATCCCAAGGCTTATTGTAATCATTTTTCGTTCTTAAGGAATGAAGTTCATCCAATAAGTGTGTTTGTGTCCTTGGATGAACATTTACGTCATTTTGGGCATTCCAAGGCTTATTCTAATCACTTTTCGATCTTTACCAGTGTTGTTCGTCCAATAAGTGCGTTTGTGTCATTAATTTAACATTTACGTCATTTTGTGCATCCCAAGGCTAATTCTAATCACATTTCGTTCTTAAGGAATGCAGTTTATCCAATAATTGTGTTTGTATCATTGGATGAACATTTACGTCATTTTGTGCATTCGAAGTCTTATTCTAATCACTTTTCATTCTTAACCAATATTGTTCATCCAATAAGTGCGTTTGTGTCATTATTTTCACATTTACTTAATGTTGTGCATCCCAAGGCTTATTCTAATCACTTTTCGTTCTTAAGGAATGAAGTTCATCCAATAAGTGCGTTTGTGTCATTGGATGAACATTTACGTCATTTTGTGAATTCCAAGGCTTATTCTAACTAGTTTTCGTTCTTTACCAATGTTGTTCATCCGATAAGTGCATTTCTGTCATTAATTTAACATTTACGTCATTTTGTGCATCCGAAGGCTAATTCTAATCAGTTTTCGTTCTTATGGAATGCAGTTCAGCCGATAATTGTGTTTATATCATTAGATGAACATTTACGTCATTTTGTGCATTCCAAGTCTTATTCTAATCACTTTTCGTTCTTATCCAATGTTGTTCATCCAATAAGTTTGTTTGTGTCATTATTTTCACATTTACATACTTTTGTGCATCCCAAGGCTTATTCTTATCACTTTTCGTTCTTAAGGAATGAAGCTCATCCAATAAGTGCGTTTGTGTCATTGGATGAACATTTACGTCATTTTCTGAATTCCAAGGCTTATTCTAACCACTTTTCGTTCTTTACCAATGTTGTTCATCAGATAAGTGCATTTAAGTCATTAATTTAACATTTACGTCATTTTGTGCATCCCAAGGCTAAGTCTAATCACTTTTCGTTCTTAAGGAATGCAGTTCATCCAATAATTGCGTTTGTGTCATTAAATTAACATTTACGTCATTTTGTGCATCCCAAGGCTAATTCTAATCACTTTTCTTTCTTAACCAATGTTGTTCATCCAATAAGTGCGTTTGTGTCATTCGATGAACATTTACGTCATTTTTTGTCATCCCAAGGCTTATTCTAATCATTTTTCGTTCTTAAGGAATGAAGTTCATCCAATAAGTGTGTTTGTGTCCTTGGATGAACATTTACATCATTTTGGGCATTCCAAGGCTTATTCTAATCACTTTTCGATCTTTACCAGTGTTGTTCGTCCAATAAGTGCGTTTGTGTCATTAATTTTACATTTACGTCATTTTGTGCAAACCAAGGCTAATTCTAATCACTTTTCGTTCTTAAGGAATGCAGTTCATCCAATAATTGTGTTTGTATCATTGGATGAACATTTACGTCATTTTGTGCATTCGAAGTCTTATTGTAATCACTTTTCGTTCTTAACCAATATTGTTCATCCAATCAGTGCGTTTGTGTCATTATCTTCACATTTACTTAATTTTGTGCATCCCAAGGCTTATTCTAGTAACTTTTCGTTCTTAAGGAATGAAGTTCATCCAATAAGTGCGTTTGT
>JBBPBO010001984.1:41783324-41797185 GCA_037974295.1 Cicer cuneatum | reverse complement strand
GTCATTAATTTAACATTTACGTCATTTTGTGCATCCCAAGGCTAAGTCTAATCACTTTTCGTTCTTAAGGAATGCAGTTCATCCAATAATTGCGTTTGTGTCATTAAATTAACATTTACGTCATTTTGTGCATCCCAAGGCTAATTCTAATCACTTTTCTTTCTTAACCAATGTTGTTCATCCAATAAGTGCGTTTGTGTCATTCGATGAACATTTACGTCATTTTTTGTCATCCCAAGGCTTATTCTAATCATTTTTCGTTCTTAAGGAATGAAGTTCATCCAATAAGTGTGTTTGTGTCCTTGGATGAACATTTACATCATTTTGGGCATTCCAAGGCTTATTCTAATCACTTTTCGATCTTTACCAGTGTTGTTCGTCCAATAAGTGCGTTTGTGTCATTAATTTTACATTTACGTCATTTTGTGCAAACCAAGGCTAATTCTAATCACTTTTCGTTCTTAAGGAATGCAGTTCATCCAATAATTGTGTTTGTATCATTGGATGAACATTTACGTCATTTTGTGCATTCGAAGTCTTATTGTAATCACTTTTCGTTCTTAACCAATATTGTTCATCCAATCAGTGCGTTTGTGTCATTATCTTCACATTTACTTAATTTTGTGCATCCCAAGGCTTATTCTAGTAACTTTTCGTTCTTAAGGAATGAAGTTCATCCAATAAGTGCGTTTGTGTCATTGGATGAACATTTACGTCATTTTGTGAATTCCAAGGCTTATTCTAACCAGTTTTCATTCTTTACCAATGTTGTTAATCCGATAAGTGCATTTGTGTCATTAATTTAACATTTACGTCATTTTCTGCATCCCAAGGCTCATTCAAATCACTTTTCGTTCTTAAGGAATGCAGTTCATCCAATAATTGCGTTTGTTTCACTGGATTAACATTTACGTAATTTTGTGCATTCCAAGGCTTATTCTTATCACTTTTCGTTGTTATCCAATTTTGTTCATCCAATAAGTGCGTTTGTCTCATTAAATTAACATTTACGTCATTTTGTGCATCCCAAAGCTTATTCTAATCACTTTTGGTTCTTAAGGAATGTAGTTCATCCAATAATTGCGTTTGTGTCATTGGATGAACATTTATGTAATTTTGTGTATTCCATGGGTTATTCTAATCACTTATCATTCTTAATGAATGAAGTTCCTCCAATAAGCGCGTTTGTGTCATTGGATGAACATTTACGTCATTTTGTGAATTCCATGGCTTATTCTAATCACTTTTCTTTCTTTACCAATGTTGTTTATCCGATAAGTGCGTTTGTGTCATTAATTTAACATTTATGTCATTTTGTGCATCCCAAGGTTAATTCTAATCACTTTACGTCATTTTGTGCATCCCATAGGTTATTCTTACCACTTTTCGTTCTTAAGGAATGTACTTCATCCAATAATTGCATTTTTGTCGTTGGATGAACAGTTACATCATATTTTGCATCCCAAGACTTATTCTAATCACTTTATATTCATTATCAATGTTGTTCATCCAATAAGTGCGTTTGTGTCATTAATTTAACATTTACGTCATTTTGTGCATCCCAAGGCTAATTCTAATCACTTTTCGTTCTTAAGGAACGTAGTTCATCGAATAAATGCGTATGCGTCATTAAATCAACATTTACGTCATTTTGTGCATCCCAAGGCTTATTCTAATCACTTTTCGTTCTTAAGGAATGTAATTCATCCAATAATTGCGTTTGTGTGATTGGATTAACAATTAGGTCATATTGTGCATCCCAAGACTTATTCTAATCACTTTTCGTTCATTACCAATGTGTTCATCCAATAATTGCGTTTGTGTCATTAATTTAACATTTACGTCATTTTGTGTATCCCAAGGCTAATTCTAATCACTTTTCGTTCTTAAGGAACGTAGTTCATCGAATAAGTGCGTTTGTGTCATTGGATGAACATTTACGTCATTTTGTGCATCCCAAGGCTTATTCGAATCACTTTTCGTTCTTAAGGAATGTAGTTCATCCAATAATTGCATTTGTGTCGTTGGATGAACGGTTACATCATATTTTGCATCCCAAAACTTATTCTAATCACTTTTCTTTCATTATCAATGTTGTTCATCCAATAAGTGCGTTTGTGTCAGTAAATTAACATTTACGTCATTTTGTGTATCCCAAGGCTAATTCTAATCAGTTTTCGTTCTTAAGGAACGTAGTTCATCGAATAAATGCGTATGCGTCATTAAATCAACATTTACGTCATTTTGTGCATCCCAAGGCTTATTCTAATCACTTTTCGTTCTTAAGGAATGTAATTCATCAAATAATTGTGTTTGTGTCATTGGATTATCATTTACGTCATATTGTGCATCCCAAGACTTATTCTAATCACTTTTCGATCATTACCAATGTGTTCATCCAATAAGTGCGTCTGTGTCATTAATTTAACATTTACGTCATTTTGTGCATCCCAAGGCTAATTCAAGTCACTCTTCGTTCTTATGCAATGCAGTTGAGCCAATAATTGTGTTTGTATCATTGGATGAACATTTACGTCATTTTGTGCATTCTAACTCTTATTCTAATCACTTTTCGTTCTTAACCAATGTAGTTCATCCAATAAGTGCGTTTGTGTCATTATTTTCACATTTACTTAATTTTGTGCATCCCAATGCTTATTCTAATCACTTTTCGTTCTTTAGGAATGAAGTTCATCCAATAAGTGCGTTTGTGTCATTGGATGAACATTTACATCATTTTGTGCATTCCAAGGCCTATTGTAATCACTTTTCGTTCTTAACCAATGTTGTTCATCCAATAAGTGCGTTTGTGTTGTTAATTTAACATTTACGTCATTTTGTGCATCCCAAGGCTAATTCTAATCACTTTTCTTTCTTAACCAATGTTGTTCATCCAATAAGTGCGTTTGGGTCATTGGATGAACATTTACGTCATTTTGGTCATCCCAAGGCTTATTCTAATCATTTTTCGTTCTTAAGGAATGAAGTTCATCCAATAAGTGTGTTTGTGTCATTGGATGAACATTTACGTCATTTTGTGCATTCCAAGGCTTATTCTCATCACTTTTCGATCTTTACCAGTGTTGTTCGTCCAATAATTGCGTTTGTGTCATTAATTTAACATTTACGTTATTTTGTGCATCCCAAGGCTAATTCTAATAACTTTTTGTTCTTAAGGAACGTAGTTCATCGAATAAGTGCGTTTGTGTCATTGGATGAACATTTACGTCATTTTGTGCATCCCAAAGGTTATTCTTATCACTTTTCGTTCTTAAGGAATGTAGTTCATCCAATAATTGCATTTGTGTCGTTGGATGAACAGGTACATCATATTTTGCATCCCAAAACTTATTCTAATCACTTTTCTTTCATTATCAATGTCGTTCATCCAATAAGTGCGTTTGTGTCATTAATTTAACATTTATGCATTTTGTGCATCCCAAGGCTAATTCTAATCACTTTTCGTTCTTAAGAAACGTAGTTCATCGAATAAATGTGTATGCGTCATTAAATCAACATTTACGTCATTTTGTGCATCCCAAGGCTTATTCTAATCACTTTTCGTTCTTAAGGAATCTAATTCATCCATTAATTGCGTTTGTGTGATTGGATTAACATTTACGTCATATTGTGCATCCCAATACTTATTCTAATCACTTTTCGTTCATTACCGATGTGTTCATCCAATAATTGCGTTTGTGTCATTAGTTTAACATTTACGTCATTTTGTGCATCCCAAGGCTAATTCTAATCACTTTTCGTTCTTAAGGAACGTAGTTCATCGAATAAGTGCGTTTGTGTCATTGGATGAACATTTACGTCATTTTGTGCATCCCAACGCTTATTCTAATCACTTTTCATTCTTAAGGAATGTTGTTCATCCAATAATTGCATTTGTGTTGTTGGATGAACGGTTACATCATATTTTGCATCCCAAGACATATTCTAATCACTTTTCTTTCATTATCAATGTTGTTCATCCAATAAGTGCGTTTGTGTCATTAATTTAACATTTACATCATTTTGTGTATCCCAAGGCTAATTCTAATCACTTTTCGTTCTTAAGGAACGTAGTTCATCGAATAAATGCGTATGCGTCATTAAATCAACATTTACGTCATTTTGTGCATCCCAAGGCTTATTCTAATCACTTTTCATTCTTAAGGAATGTAATTCATCTAATAATTGCGTTTGTGTCATTGGATTATCATTTACGTCATATTGTGCATCCCAAGACTTATTCTAATCACTTTTCGATCATTACCAATGTGTTCATCCAATAAGTGCGTATGTGTCATTAATTTAACATTTACGTCATTTTGTGCATCCCAAGGCTAATTCTAATCACTTTTCGTTCTTATGAAATGCAGTTGAGCCAATAATTGTGTTCGTATCTTTGGATTAACATTTACGTCATTTTGTGCATTCCAAGTCTTATTCTAATCACTTTTCGTTCTTTAGGAATGAAGTGCATCCAATAAGTGCGTTTGTGTCATTCGATGAACATTTACGTCATTTTGTGCATTCCAAGGCCTATTCTAATCACTTTTCGTTCTTTACCAATGTTGTTCATCCAATAAGTACGTTTGTGTCATTAATTTAACATTTACGTCATTTTGTGCATCCCAATGCTAATTCTAATCACTTTTTGTTCTTAAGAAATGAAGTTCATCTAATAAGTGCGTTTGTGTCATTAAATTAACACTTACGTCATTTTGTGCATCCCAAGGCTAATTCTAATCACTTTTCTTTCTTAACCAATGTTGTTCATCCAATAAGTCCGTTTGTGTCATTGGATGAACATTTACGTCATTTTTTGTCATCCCAAGGCTTATTCTAATCATTTTTCGTTCTTAAGAAATGAAGTTCATCCAATATGTGTGTTTGTGTCCTTGGATGAACATTTACGTCATTTTGGGCATTCCAAGGCTTATTCTAATCACTTTTCGATCTTTACCAGTGTTGTTCGTCCAATAAGTGCGTTTGTGTCATTAATTTAACATTTACGTCATTTTGTGCATCCCAAGGCTAATTCTAATCACTTTTCGTTCTTAAGGAATGCAGTTCATCCAATAATTGTGTTTGTATCATTGGATGAACATTTACGTCATTTTGTGCATTCGAAGTCTTATTCTAATCACTTTTCATTCTTAACCAATATTGTTCATCCAATAAGTGCGTTTGTGTCATTATTTTCACATTTACTTAATTTTGTGCATCCCAAGGCTTATTCTAATCACTTTTCGTTCTTAAGGAATGAAGTTCATCCAATAAGTGCGTTTGTGTCATTGGATGAAAATTTACGTCATTTTGTGAATTCCAAGGCTTATTCTAACAAGTTTTCGTTCTTTACCAATGTTGTTCATCCGATAAGTGCATTTCTGTCATTAATTTAACATTTACGTCATTTTGTGCATCCGAAGGCTAATTCTAATCAATTTTCATTCTTATGGAATGCAGTTCAGCCAATAATTGTGTTTGTATCATTAGATGAACAATTACGTCATTTTGTGCATTCCAAGTCTTAATCTAATCACTTTTCATTCTTAACCAATGTTGTTCGTCCAATAAGTGCGTGTGTGTCATTATTTTCACATTTACTTAATTTTTTGCATCCCAATGCTTATTCTAATCACTTTTCGTTCTTTAGGAATGAAGTGCATCCAATAAGTGCGTTTGTGTCATTCGATGAACATTTACGTCATTTTGTGCATTCCAAGGCCTATTCTAATCACTTTACGTTCTTTACAAATGTTGTTCATCCAATAAGTACGTTTGTGTCGTTAATTTAACATTTACGCCATTTTTGTACATCCCAATGCTAATTCTAATCACTTTTCGTTCTTAAGGAATGAAGTTCATCTAATAAGTGCGTTTGTGTCATTAAATTAACACTTACGTCATTTTGTGCATCCCAAGGCTAATTCTAATCACTTTTCTTTCTTAACCAATGTTGTTCATCCAATAAGTGCGTTTGTGTCATTGGATGAACATTTACGTCATTTTTTGTCATCCCAAGGCTTATTGTAATCATTTTTCGTTCTTAAGGAATGAAGTTCATCCAATAAGTGTGTTTGTGTCCTTGGATGAACATTTACGTCATTTTGGGCATTCCAAGGCTTATTCTAATCACTTTTCGATCTTTACCAGTGTTGTTCGTCCAATAAGTGCGTTTGTGTCATTAATTTAACATTTACGTCATTTTGTGCATCCCAAGGCTAATTCTAATCACATTTCGTTCTTAAGGAATGCAGTTTATCCAATAATTGTGTTTGTATCATTGGATGAACATTTACGTCATTTTGTGCATTCGAAGTCTTATTCTAATCACTTTTCATTCTTAACCAATATTGTTCATCCAATAAGTGCGTTTGTGTCATTATTTTCACATTTACTTAATTTTGTGCATCCCAAGGCTTATTCTAATCACTTTTCGTTCTTAAGGAATGAAGTTCATCCAATAAGTGCGTTTCTGTCATTGGATGAACATTTACGTCATTTTGTGCATTCCAAGGCTTATTCTAATCACTCTTCGATCTTTACCAGTGTTGTTCGTCCAATAATTGCGTTTGTGTCATTAATTTAACATTTACGTTATTTTGTGCATCCCAAGGCTAATTCTAATAACTTTTTGTTCTTAAGGAACGTAGTTCATCGAATAAGTGCGTTTGTGTCATTGGATGAACATTTACGTCATTTTGTGCATCCCAAAGGTTATTCTTATCACTTTTCGTTCTTAAGGAATGTAGTTCATCAAATAATTGCATTTGTGTCGTTGGAGGAACAGGTACATCATATTTTGCATCCCAAGACTTATTCTAATCACTTTTCTTTCATTATCAATGTCATTCATCCAATAAGTGCGTTTGTGTCATTAATTTAACATTTACGTCATTTTGTGCATCCCAAGGCTAATTCTAATCACTTTTCGTTCTTAAGGAACGTAGTTCAACGAATAAGTGCGTTTGTGTCATTGGATGAACATTTACGTCATTTTGTGCATCCCAAGGCTTATTCTAATCACTTTTTGTTCTTAAGGAATGTAGTTCATCCAATAATTGCATTTGTGTCGTTGGATGAACGGTTACATCATATTTTGCATCCCAAGACTTATTCTAATCACTTTTCTTTCATTATCAATGTTGTTCATCCAATAAGTGCGTTTGTGTCAGTAATTTAACATTTACGTCATTTTGTGTATCCCAAGGCTAATTCTAATCACTTTTCGTTCTTAAGGAACGTAGTTCATCGAATAAATGCGTTTGTGTCATTGGATGAACATTTACGTCATTTTGTGCATCCCAAGGCTTATTCGAATCACTTTTCGTTCTTAAGGAATGTAGTTCATCCAATAATTGCATTTGTGTCGTTGGATGAACGGTTACATCATATTTTGCATCCCAAAACTTATTCTAATCACTTTTCTTTCATTATCAATGTTGTTCATCCAATAAGTGCGTTTGTGTCAGTAAATTAACATTTACGTCATTTTGTGTATCCCAAGGCTAATTCTAATCAGTTTTCGTTCTTAAGGAACGTAGTTCATCGAATAAATGCGTATGCGTCATTAAATCAACATTTACGTCATTTTGTGCATCCCAAGGCTTATTCTAATCACTTTTCGTTCTTAAGGAATGTAATTCATCAAATAATTGTGTTTGTGTCATTGGATTATCATTTACGTCATATTGTGCATCCCAAGACTTATTCTAATCACTTTTCGATCATTACCAATGTGTTCATCCAATAAGTGCGTCTGTGTCATTAATTTAACATTTACGTCATTTTGTGCATCCCAAGGCTAATTCAAGTCACTTTTCGTTCTTATGCAATGCAGTTGAGCCAATAATTGTGTTTGTATCATTGGATGAACATTTACGTCATTTTGTGCATTCTAACTCTTATTCTAATCACTTTTCGTTCTTAACCAATGTAGTTCATCCAATAAGTGCGTTTGTGTCATTATTTTCACATTTACTTAATTTTGTGCATCCCAATGCTTATTCTAATCACTTTTCGTTCTTTAGGAATGAAGTTCATCCAATAAGTGCGTTTGTGTCATTGGATGAACATTTACATCATTTTGTGCATTCCAAGGCCTATTGTAATCACTTTTCGTTCTTAACCAATGTTGTTCATCCAATAAGTGCGTTTGTGTTGTTAATTTAACATTTACGTCATTTTGTGCATCCCAAGGCTAATTCTAATCACTTTTCTTTCTTAACCAATGTTGTTCATCCAATAAGTGCGTTTGGGTCATTGGATGAACATTTACGTCATTTTGGTCATCCCAAGGCTTATTCTAATCATTTTTCGTTCTTAAGGAATGAAGTTCATCCAATAAGTGTGTTTGTGTCATTGGATGAACATTTACGTCATTTTGTGCATTCCAAGGCTTATTCTCATCACTTTTCGATCTTTACCAGTGTTGTTCGTCCAATAATTGCGTTTGTGTCATTAATTTAACATTTACGTTATTTTGTGCATCCCAAGGCTAATTCTAATAACTTTTTGTTCTTAAGGAACGTAGTTCATCGAATAAGTGCGTTTGTGTCATTGGATGAACATTTACGTCATTTTGTGCATCCCAAAGGTTATTCTTATCACTTTTCGTTCTTAAGGAATGTAGTTCATCCAATAATTGCATTTGTGTCGTTGGATGAACAGGTACATCATATTTTGCATCCCAAAACTTATTCTAATCACTTTTCTTTCATTATCAATGTCGTTCATCCAATAAGTGCGTTTGTGTCATTAATTTAACATTTATGCATTTTGTGCATCCCAAGGCTAATTCTAATCACTTTTCGTTCTTAAGAAACGTAGTTCATCGAATAAATGTGTATGCGTCATTAAATCAACATTTACGTCATTTTGTGCATCCCAAGGCTTATTCTAATCACTTTTCGTTCTTAAGGAATCTAATTCATCCATTAATTGCGTTTGTGTGATTGGATTAACATTTACGTCATATTGTGCATCCCAATACTTATTCTAATCACTTTTCGTTCATTACCGATGTGTTCATCCAATAATTGCGTTTGTGTCATTAGTTTAACATTTACGTCATTTTGTGCATCCCAAGGCTAATTCTAATCACTTTTCGTTCTTAAGGAACGTAGTTCATCGAATAAGTGCGTTTGTGTCATTGGATGAACATTTACGTCATTTTGTGCATCCCAACGCTTATTCTAATCACTTTTCATTCTTAAGGAATGTTGTTCATCCAATAATTGCATTTGTGTTGTTGGATGAACGGTTACATCATATTTTGCATCCCAAGACATATTCTAATCACTTTTCTTTCATTATCAATGTTGTTCATCCAATAAGTGCGTTTGTGTCATTAATTTAACATTTACATCATTTTGTGTATCCCAAGGCTAATTCTAATCACTTTTCGTTCTTAAGGAACGTAGTTCATCGAATAAATGCGTATGCGTCATTAAATCAACATTTACGTCATTTTGTGCATCCCAAGGCTTATTCTAATCACTTTTCATTCTTAAGGAATGTAATTCATCTAATAATTGCGTTTGTGTCATTGGATTATCATTTACGTCATATTGTGCATCCCAAGACTTATTCTAATCACTTTTCGATCATTACCAATGTGTTCATCCAATAAGTGCGTATGTGTCATTAATTTAACATTTACGTCATTTTGTGCATCCCAAGGCTAATTCTAATCACTTTTCGTTCTTATGAAATGCAGTTGAGCCAATAATTGTGTTCGTATCTTTGGATTAACATTTACGTCATTTTGTGCATTCCAAGTCTTATTCTAATCACTTTTCGTTCTTTAGGAATGAAGTGCATCCAATAAGTGCGTTTGTGTCATTCGATGAACATTTACGTCATTTTGTGCATTCCAAGGCCTATTCTAATCACTTTTCGTTCTTTACCAATGTTGTTCATCCAATAAGTACGTTTGTGTCATTAATTTAACATTTACGTCATTTTGTGCATCCCAATGCTAATTCTAATCACTTTTTGTTCTTAAGAAATGAAGTTCATCTAATAAGTGCGTTTGTGTCATTAAATTAACACTTACGTCATTTTGTGCATCCCAAGGCTAATTCTAATCACTTTTCTTTCTTAACCAATGTTGTTCATCCAATAAGTCCGTTTGTGTCATTGGATGAACATTTACGTCATTTTTTGTCATCCCAAGGCTTATTCTAATCATTTTTCGTTCTTAAGAAATGAAGTTCATCCAATATGTGTGTTTGTGTCCTTGGATGAACATTTACGTCATTTTGGGCATTCCAAGGCTTATTCTAATCACTTTTCGATCTTTACCAGTGTTGTTCGTCCAATAAGTGCGTTTGTGTCATTAATTTAACATTTACGTCATTTTGTGCATCCCAAGGCTAATTCTAATCACTTTTCGTTCTTAAGGAATGCAGTTCATCAAATAATTGTGTTTGTATCATTGGATGAACATTTACGTCATTTTGTGCATTCGAAGTCTTATTCTAATCACTTTTCATTCTTAACCAATATTGTTCATCCAATAAGTGCGTTTGTGTCATTATTTTCACATTTACTTAATTTTGTGCATCCCAAGGCTTATTCTAATCACTTTTCGTTCTTAAGGAATGAAGTTCATCCAATAAGTGCGTTTCTGTCATTGGATGAACATTTACGTCATTTTGTGCATTCCAAGGCTTATTCTAATCACTCTTCGATCTTTACCAGTGTTGTTCGTCCAATAATTGCGTTTGTGTCATTAATTTAACATTTACGTTATTTTGTGCATCCCAAGGCTAATTCTAATAACTTTTTGTTCTTAAGGAACGTAGTTCATCGAATAAGTGCGTTTGTGTCATTGGATGAACATTTACGTCATTTTGTGCATCCCAAAGGTTATTCTTATCACTTTTCGTTCTTAAGGAATGTAGTTCATCAAATAATTGCATTTGTGTCGTTGGAGGAACAGGTACATCATATTTTGCATCCCAAGACTTATTCTAATCACTTTTCTTTCATTATCAATGTCATTCATCCAATAAGTGCGTTTGTGTCATTAATTTAACATTTACGTCATTTTGTGCATCCCAAGGCTAATTCTAATCACTTTTCGTTCTTAAGGAACGTAGTTCAACGAATAAGTGCGTTTGTGTCATTGGATGAACATTTACGTCATTTTGTGCATCCCAAGGCTTATTCTAATCACTTTTTGTTCTTAAGGAATGTAGTTCATCCAATAATTGCATTTGTGTCGTTGGATGAACGGTTACATCATATTTTGCATCCCAAGACTTATTCTAATCACTTTTCTTTCATTATCAATGTTGTTCATCCAATAAGTGCGTTTGTGTCAGTAATTTAACATTTACGTCATTTTGTGTATCCCAAGGCTAATTCTAATCACTTTTCGTTCTTAAGGAACGTAGTTCATCGAATAAATGCGTTTGTGTCATTGGATGAACATTTACGTCATTTTGTGCATCCCAAGGCTTATTCGAATCACTTTTCGTTCTTAAGGAATGTAGTTCATCCAATAATTGCATTTGTGTCGTTGGATGAACGGTTACATCATATTTTGCATCCCAAAACTTATTCTAATCACTTTTCTTTCATTATCAATGTTGTTCATCCAATAAGTGCGTTTGTGTCAGTAAATTAACATTTACGTCATTTTGTGTATCCCAAGGCTAATTCTACTCAGTTTTCGTTCTTAAGGAACGTAGTTCATCGAATAAATGCGTATGCGTCATTAAATCAACATTTACGTCATTTTGTGCATCCCAAGGCTTATTCTAATCACTTTTCGTTCTTAAGGAATGTAATTCATCAAATAATTGTGTTTGTGTCATTGGATTATCATTTACGTCATATTGTGCATCCCAAGACTTATTCTAATCACTTTTCGATCATTACCAATGTGTTCATCCAATAAGTGCGTCTGTGTCATTAATTTAACATTTACGTCATTTTGTGCATCCCAAGGCTAATTCAAGTCACTTTTCGTTCTTATGCAATGCAGTTGAGCCAATAATTGTGTTTGTATCATTGGATGAACATTTACGTCATTTTGTGCATTCTAACTCTTATTCTAATCACTTTTCGTTCTTAACCAATGTAGTTCATCCAATAAGTGCGTTTGTGTCATTATTTTCACATTTACTTAATTTTGTGCATCCCAATGCTTATTCTAATCACTTTTCGTTCTTTAGGAATGAAGTTCATCCAATAAGTGCGTTTGTGTCATTGGATGAACATTTACATCATTTTGTGCATTCCAAGGCCTATTGTAATCACTTTTCGTTCTTAACCAATGTTGTTCATCCAATAAGTGCGTTTGTGTTGTTAATTTAACATTTACGTCATTTTGTGCATCCCAAGGCTAATTCTAATCACTTTTCTTTCTTAACCAATGTTGTTCATCCAATAAGTGCGTTTGGGTCATTGGATGAACATTTACGTCATTTTGGTCATCCCAAGGCTTATTCTATTCATTTTTCGTTCTTAAGGAATGAAGTTCATCCAATAAGTGTGTTTGTGTCATTGGATGAACATTTACGTCATTTTGTGCATTCCAAGGCTTATTCTAATCACTTTTCGATCTTTAGCAGTGTTGTTCGTCCAATAATTGCGTTTGTGTCATTAATTTAACATTTACGTTATTTTGTGCATCCCAAGGCTAATTCTAATAACTTTTTGTTCTTAAGGAACGTAGTTCATCGAATAAGTGCGTTTGTGTCATTGGATGAACATTTACGTCATTTTGTGCATCCCAAAGGTTATTCTTATCACTTTTCGTTCTTAAGGAATGTAGTTCATCCAATAATTGCATTTGTGTCGTTGGATGAACAGGTACATCATATTTTGCATCCCAAAACTTATTCTAATCACTTTTCTTTCATTATCAATGTCGTTCATCCAATAAGTGCGTTTGTGTCATTAATTTAACATTTATGCATTTTGTGCATCCCAAGGCTAATTCTAATCACTTTTCGTTCTTAAGAAACGTAGTTCATCGAATAAATGTGTATGCGTCATTAAATCAACATTTACGTCATTTTGTGCATCCCAAGGCTTATTCTAATCACTTTTCGTTCTTAAGGAATCTAATTCATCCAATAATTGCGTTTGTGTGATTGGATTAACATTTACGTCATATTGTGCATCCCAATACTTATTCTAATCACTTTTCGTTCATTACCGATGTGTTCATCCAATAATTGCGTTTGTGTCATTAGTTTAACATTTACGTCATTTTGTGCATCCCAAGGCTAATTCTAATCACTTTTCGTTCTTAAGGAACGTAGTTCATCGAATAAGTGCGTTTGTGTCATTGGATGAACATTTACGTCATTTTGTGCATCCCAACGCTTATTCTAATCACTTTTCATTCTTAAGGAATGTTGTTCATCCAATAATTGCATTTGTGTTGTTGGATGAACGGTTACATCATATTTTGCATCCCAAGACATATTCTAATCACTTTTCTTTCATTATCAATGTTGTTCATCCAATAAGTGCGTTTGTGTCATTAATTTAACATTTACATCATTTTGTGTATCCCAAGGCTAATTCTAATCACTTTTCGTTCTTAAGGAACATAGTTCATCGAATAAATGCGTATGCGTCATTAAATCAACATTTACGTCATTTTGTGCATCCCAAGGCTTATTCTAATCACTTTTCATTCTTAAGGAATGTAATTCATCTAATAATTGCGTTTGTGTCATTGGATTATCATTTACGTCATATTGTGCATCCCAAGACTTATTCTAATCACTTTTCGATCATTACCAATGTGTTCATCCAATAAGTGCGTATGTGTCATTAATTTAACATTTACGTCATTTTGTGCATCCCAAGGCTAATTCTAATCACTTTTCGTTCTTAT
>JBBPBO010001984.1:41762402-41781523 GCA_037974295.1 Cicer cuneatum | reverse complement strand
TTTAACATTTACGTCATTTTGTGCATCCCAAGGCTAATTCTAATCACTTTTCGTTCTTAAGGAACGTAGTTCATCGAATAAGTGCGTTTGTGTCATTGGATGAACATTTACGTCATTTTGTGCATCCCAACGCTTATTCTAATCACTTTTCATTCTTAAGGAATGTTGTTCATCCAATAATTGCATTTGTGTTGTTGGATGAACGGTTACATCATATTTTGCATCCCAAGACATATTCTAATCACTTTTCTTTCATTATCAATGTTGTTCATCCAATAAGTGCGTTTGTGTCATTAATTTAACATTTACATCATTTTGTGTATCCCAAGGCTAATTCTAATCACTTTTCGTTCTTAAGGAACGTAGTTCATCGAATAAATGCGTATGCGTCATTAAATCAACATTTACGTCATTTTGTGCATCCCAAGGCTTATTCTAATCACTTTTCGTTCTTAAGGAATGTAATTCATCCAATAATTGCGTTTGTGTCATTGGATTATCATTTACGTCATATTGTGCATCCCAAGACTTATTCTAATAACTTTTCGATCATTACCAATGTGTTCATCCAATAAGTGCGTCTGTGTCATTAATTTAACATTTACGTCATTTTGTGCATCCCAAGGCTAATTCAAGTCACTTTTCGTTCTTATGCAATGCAGTTGAGCCAATAATTGTGTTTGTATCATTGGATGAACATTTACGTCATTTTGTGCATTCTAACTCTTATTCTAATCACTTTTCGTTCTTAACCAATGTAGTTCATCCAATAAGTGCGTTTGTGTCATTATTTTCACATTTACTTAATTTTGTGCATCCCAATGCTTATTCTAATCACTTTTCGTTCTTTAGGAATGAAGTTCATCCAATAAGTGCGTTTGTGTCATTGGATGAACATTTACATCATTTTGTGCATTCCAAGGCCTATTGTAATCACTTTTCGTTCTTAACCAATGTTGTTCATCCAATAAGTGCGTTTGTGTTGTTAATTTAACATTTACGTCATTTTGTGCATCCCAAGGCTAATTCTAATCACTTTTCTTTCTTAACCAATGTTGTTCATCCAATAAGTGCGTTTGGGTCATTGGATGAACATTTACGTCATTTTGGTCATCCCAAGGCTTATTCTAATCATTTTTCGTTCTTAAGGAATGAAGTTCATCCAATAAGTGTGTTTGTGTCATTGGATGAACATTTACGTCATTTTGTGCATTCCAAGGCTTATTCTAATCACTTTTCGATCTTTACCAGTGTTGTTCGTCCAATAATTGCGTTTGTGTCATTAATTTAACATTTACGTTATTTTGTGCATCCCAAGGCTAATTCTAATAACTTTTTGTTCTTAAGGAACGTAGTTCATCGAATAAGTGCGTTTGTGTCATTGGATGAACATTTACGTCATTTTGTGCATCCCAAAGGTTATTCTTATCACTTTTCGTTCTTAAGGAATGTAGTTCATCAAATAATTGCATTTGTGTCGTTGGAGGAACAGGTACATCATATTTTGCATCCCAAGACTTATTCTAATCACTTTTCTTTCATTATCAATGTCATTCATCCAATAAGTGCGTTTGTGTCATTAATTTAACATTTACGTCATTTTGTGCATCCCAAGGCTAATTCTAATCACTTTTCGTTCTTAAGGAACGTAGTTCAACGAATAAGTGCGTTTGTGTCATTGGATGAACATTTACGTCATTTTGTGCATCCCAAGGCTTATTCTAATCACTTTTTGTTCTTAAGGAATGTAGTTCATCCAATAATTGCATTTGTGTCGTTGGATGAACGGTTACATCATATTTTGCATCCCAAGACTTATTCTAATCACTTTTCTTTCATTATCAATGTTGTTCATCCAATAAGTGCGTTTGTGTCAGTAATTTAACATTTACGTCATTTTGTGTATCCCAAGGCTAATTCTAATCACTTTTCGTTCTTAAGGAACGTAGTTCATCGAATAAATGCGTATGCGTCATTAAATCAACATTTACGTCATTTTGTGCATCCCAAGGCTTATTCTAATCACTTTTCGTTCTTAAGGAATGTAATTCATCCAATAATTGCGTTTGTGTCATTGGATTATCATTTACGTCATATTGTGCATCCCAAGACTTATTCTAATAACTTTTCGATCATTACCAATGTGTTCATCCAATAAGTGCGTCTGTGTCATTAATTTAACATTTACGTCATTTTGTGCATCCCAAGGCTAATTCAAGTCACTTTTCGTTCTTATGCAATGCAGTTGAGCCAATAATTTTGTTTGTATCATTGGATGAACATTTACGTCATTTTGTGCATTCTAACTCTTATTCTAATCACTTTTCGTTCTTAACCAATGTAGTTCATCCAATAAGTGCGTTTGTGTCATTATTTTCACATTTACTTAATTTTGTGCATCCCAATGCTTATTCTAATCACTTTTCGTTCTTTACGAATGAAGTTCATCTAATAAGTGCGTTTGTGTCATTGGATGAACATTTACATCATTTTGTGCATTCCAAGGCCTATTGTAATCACTTTTCGTTCTTAACCAATGTTGTTCATCCAATAAGTGCGTTTGTGTTGTTAATTTAACATTTACGTCATTTTGTGCACCCAAGGCTAATTCTAATCACTTTTCTTTCTTAACCAATGTTGTTCATCCAATAAGTGCGTTTGGGTCATTAAATGAACATTTACGTCATTTTGGTCATCCCAAGGCTTATTCTAATCATTTTTCGTTCTTAAGGAATGAAGTTCATCCAATAAGTGTGTTTGTGTCATTGGATGAACATTTACGTCATTTTGTGCATTCCAAGGCTTATTCTAATCACTTTTCGATCTTTACCAGTGTTGTTCGTCCAATAATTGCGTTTGTGTCATTAATTTAACATTTACGTTATTTTGTGCATCCCAAGGCTAATTCTAATAACTTTTTGTTCTTAAGGAACGTAGTTCATCGAATAAGTGCGTTTGTGTCATTGGATGAACATTTACGTCATTTTGTGCATCCCAAAGGTTATTCTTATCACTTTTCGTTCTTAAGGAATGTAGTTCATCAAATAATTGCATTTGTGTCGTTGGAGGAACAGGTACATCATATTTTGCATCCCAAGACTTATTCTAATCACTTTTCGATCATTACCAATGTGTTCATCCAATAAGTGCGTCTGTGTCATTAATTTAACATTTACGTCATTTTGTGCATCCCAAGGCTAATTCTAATCACTTTTCGTTCTTATGGAATGCAGTTGAGCCAATAATTGTGTTCGTATCATTGGATGAACATTTACGTCATTTTGTGCATTCCAAGTCTTATTCTAATCACTTTTCGTTCTTTAGGAATGAAGTGCATCCAATAAGTGCGTTTGTGTCATTCGATGAACATTTACGTCATTTTGTGCATTCCAAGGCCTATTCTAATCACTTTTCGTTCTTTACCAATGTTGTTCATCCAATAAGTACGTTTGTGTCATTAATTTAACATTTACGTCATTTTGTGCATCCCAATGCTAATTCTAATCACTTTTCGTTCTTATGGAATGCAGTTGAGCCAATAATTGTGTTCGTATCATTGGATGAACATTTACGTCATTTTGTGCATTCCAAGTCTTATTCTAATCACTTTTCGTTCTTTAGGAATGAAGTGCATCCAATAAGTGCGTTTGTGTCATTCGATGAACATTTACGTCATGTTGTGCATTCCAAGGCCTATTCTAATCACTTTTCGTTCTTTACCAATGTTGTTCATCCAATAAGTACGTTTGTGTCATTAATTTAACATTTACGTCATTTTGTGCATCCCAATGCTAATTCTAATCACTTTTTGTTCTTATGGAATGCAGTTGAGGCAATAATTGTGTTCGTATCATTGGATGAACATTTACGTCATTTTGTGCATTCCAAGTCTTATTCTAATCACTTTTCGTTCTTAAGGAATGTAATTCATCCAATAATTGCGTTTGTGTGATTGGATTAACATTTACGTCATATTGTGCATCCCAAGACTTATTCTAATCACTTTTCGTTCATTACCAATGTGTTCATCCAATAATTGCGTTTGTGTCATTAGTTTAACATTTACGTCATTTTGTGCATCCCAAGGCTAATTCTAATCACTTTTCGTTCTTAAGGAACGTAGTTCATCGAATAAGTGCGTTTGTGTCATTGGATGAACATTTACGTCATTTTCTGCATCCCAACGCTTATTCTAATCACTTTTCATTCTTAAGGAATGTAGTTCATCCAATAATTGCATTTGTGTTGTTGGATGAACGGTTACATCATATTTTGCATCCCAAGACATATTCTAATCACTTTTCTTTCATTATCAATGTTGTTCATCCAATAAGTGCGTTTGTGTCATTAATTTAACATTTACATCATTTTGTGTATCCCAAGGCAATTCTAATCACTTTTCGTTCTTAAGGAACGTAGTTCATCGAATAAATGCGTATGCGTCATTAAATCAACATTTACGTCATTTTGTGCATCCCAAGGCTTATTCTAATCACTTTTCATTCTTAAGGAATGTAATTCATGTAATAATTGCGTTTGTGTCATTGGATTATCATTTACGTCATATTGTGCATCCCAAGACTTATTCTAATCACTTTTCGATCATTACCAATGTGTTCATCCAATAAGTGCGTCTGTGTCATTAATTTAACATTTACTTCATTTTGTGCATCCCAAGGCTAATTCTAATCACTTTTCGTTCTTATGAAATGCAGTTGAGCCAATAATTGTGTTCGTATCATTGGATTAACATTTACGTCATTTTGTGCATTCCAAGTCTTATTCTAATCACTTTTCGTTCTTTAGGAATGAAGTGCATCCAATAATTGCGTTTGTGTCGTTTGGTGAACATTTACGTCATTTTGTGCATCCCAAGGCATATTCTAATCACTTTTCATTTTTAAGGAATGCAGTTCATCCAATAAATGCGTTTGTGTCATTGGATGAACATTTTTTTCATTTTGTGCATCCCAAGGCTTATTCTAATTACTTTTTGTTCTTAAGGAATGTAGTTCAACCAATAAGTGCGTTTGTGTAATTGGATGAACATTTACGTCATTTTGTGCATCCGAAGGCTTATTCTAATCAGTTTTCATTCTTAAGGAATGTAGTACATCCAATAATTGCGTTTGTGTCATTTGATGAACATTTACGTCATTTTGTGCATCCCAAGGCATATTCTAATCACTTTTCTTTCTTAAAGAATGTAGTTCATCCAATAAGTGCGTTTGGGTCATTGGATGAACATTGACGTCATTTTGTGCATCATAAGGCTTATTCTAATCGCTTTCCGTTCTTAGGGAATGTAGTTCATCCAATAACTGCGTTTGTGTCATTGGATGAACATTTACGTCATTTTGTGCATTTCAAGGCTTATTCGAATCACTTTTCGTTTTTAAGAAATGTAGTTCATCCAATAAGTGTGTTTGTGTCATTGGATGAATATTTACGTCATTTTGTGCATCCGAAGGCTTACTCTAATCACTTTTCGTTTAACGAATATAGTTCATCCAATAATTGCGTTTGTGTCATTTGATGAACATTTACGTCATTTTGTGCATCCCAAGGCACATTCTAATCACTTATCATTCTTAAGGAATGTAGTTCATCCAATAAGTGCGTTTGGGTCATTGGACGAACATTGACGTCATTTTGTGCATCATAAGACTTATTCTAATCACTTTCCGTTCTTAGGGAATGTAGTTCATCCTATAACAGCGTTTGTGTCATTGAATGAACATTTACGTCATTTTGTGCATTCCCAGGCTTATTTTAATCACTTTTCATTCTTAACCAATGTTGTTCATCCAATAAGTGCGTTTGTGTCATTGGATGAACATTTACGTCATTTTGTACATTCCAAGGCTTATTCTAATCACTTTTCTTTCTTAACCAATGTTTTTCATCCAATAAGTGCATTTGTGTCATTGGATGAACATTTACGCGTTTTGTGCATCGAAGGCTTATTATAATCATTTTTCGTTCTTAAGAAATGAAGTTCATCCAATAAGTGCATTTGTGTCATTGGATGAACATTTACGTCATTTTGTGCATTCCAAGGCTACTACTAATCACTTTTCGTTTTTAAGGAATGCAGTTCATCCAATAAGTGCGTTTGTGTCATTGGATGAACATTTTTGTCATTTTGTGCATCCCAAGGCTTATTCTAATCACTTTTTGTTCTTAAGGAATGTAGTTCAACCAATAAATGCGTTTGTCTCATTGGATGAACATTTACGTTATTTTGTGCATTCCAAGGCTAATTCTAATCACTTTTCGTTGTTAACCAATGTTGTTCATCCAATAAGGGCATTTGTGTCATTGGATGATTATTTACGTCATTTTGTGAATATCAAGGCTTATTCTAATCACTTTTCGTTCGTAACCAATGTTGTCCATCTAATAAGTTGGTTTGTGTCATCGGACGAACATTTACGTAATTTTGTGCATCCAAAGGCTTATTCTAATCACTTTTCGTTCTTAAGGAAAGTAGGTCATCCAATAAGTGTGTTTGTGTCATTGGATGAAAATTTACGTCATTTTGTACATTCGAAGGCTTATTCTAATCACTTTTCGTTCTAAAGAAATGAAGTTCATCCAATAAGTATGTTTGTGTCATTGGATGAACATCTACGTCATTTTGTGCAATCCAAGGCTTATTCTAATCACTTTTCGTTTTTAAGGAATGCAGTTCATCCAATAAGTGCGTTGTTGTCATTGGATGAACATTTTTGTCAATTTGTGCATCCCAAGGCTTATTCTAATCACTTTTTGTTCTTAAGAAATGTAGTTCAACCAATAAATGCGTTTGTGTCATTGGATGAACATTTACATCATTTTGTGCATTCCATGGCTTATTCTAATCACTTTTCGTTCTTAACCAATGTTGTTCATCCAATAAGGGCATTTGGGTCATTGGATGATTATTTACGTCATTTTGTGCATTCCAAGGCTTATTCTAATCACTTTTCGTTCTTAACCAATGTTGTTCATCTAATAAGTTGGTTTGTGTCATTGGATGAACATTTACGTAATTTGGTGCATCCTAAGGCTTATTCTAATCACTTTTCGTTCTTAAGGAATGTAGGTCATCCAATAAGTGTGTTTGTGTCATTGGATGAAAATTTACGTCATTTAGTACATTCCAAGGCTTATTCTAATCACTTTTCGTTCTTAAGGAATGTATTTCATCCAATAAGTGCGTTTATGTCATTGGATGAACATTTATGTCATTATGTGCATTCCAATGCTTATTCTAATCACTTTTCGTTGGTAAGGAATGTAGTTCATCCAATAAGGGCGTTTTTGACATTGGATGAACATTTAGGTCATTTTGTGCATCATAAGGCTTATTCTAATCACTTTTCGTTGTTAAGGAATGTAGTTAATCCAATAAGTTTGTTCGTGTCATTAATTTAACATTTACGTCATTTTGTGCATCCTTAGACTTATTCTAATCATTTTTCGTTCTTTAGGAATGTAGTTCAGCCAATAAGTGTGTTTGTGTCATTGGATGATCATTTACGTCATTTTGTGCATTCTAAGGCTTATTCTAATCACTTTTCGTTCTTAAGGAATGTAGTTCATCCAATAAGTGCGTTTGTGTCATTGGATGAACATTTACATCATTTTGTGCATTCGAAGGCTTATTTTAACCACTTTGGTTCTTAACCAATGTTGTTCATCCAATAAGTGTGTTTGTGTCATTGCATGAACATTTACGTCATTTTGTGAATTCCCAGGCTTATTCTAATCACTTTTCGTTCTTAACCAATGTTGTTCATCCAATAAGTCTGTTTGTTTCATTGGATGAACTTTTACATCATTTTGTGGATTCCCATGCTTATTTTAATCACTTTACGTTCTTAACCAATGTTTTTCATCCATTAAGTGTGTTTGTGTCATTGGATGAACATTTACGTCATTTTGTGCCTCCGAAGGCTTATTCTAATCACTTTTCGTTCTTAAGGAATGTAGTTCATCCAATATGTGCGTTTGTGTCATTTGATGAACATTTACGTCAATTTGTGCATCCCAAGGCATATTCTAATCACTTTTCGTTCTTAAGGAATGTAGTTCATCTAATAAGTGCGTTTGTGTCATTGAATGAACATTTACGTCATTTTGTGCATCATAAGGCTTATTCTAATCACTTTAAGTTCTTAGGGAATGTAGTTCATCCAATAACTGCGTTTGTGTCATTGGATGAACATTTACGTCATTTTTTGCATTCCAAGGCTTATTTGAATCACTTTTCGTTCTTAACCAATGTTGTTCATCCAATATGTGTGTTTGTGTCATTGGATGAACATTTACGTCATTTTGTGCTTCCGAAGGCTTATTCTAATCACTTTTCGTTCTTAAGGAATGTAGTTCATCCAATAATTGCGTTTGTCTCAATTGATGAACATTTACGTTATTTTGTGCATCCCAAGGAATATTCTAATCACTTTTCGTTCTTAAGGAATGTAGTTCATCCAATAAGTACGTTTGGGTCATTGGATGAACATTGACGTCATTTTGTGCATCATAAGACTTATTCGAATCACTTTTCGTTCTTAGGGAATGTAGTTCATCCAATAAGTGTTTTTGTGTCATTGGATGAACATTTACGTCATTTTGTGCATCCCAAGGCTTATTCTAATCACTTTTCGTTCTTAACCAATGTTGTTCATCTAATAAGTTGGTTTGTGTCATTGGATGAACATTTACGTAATTTTGTGCATCCTAAGGCTTATTCTAATCACTTTTCGTTCTTAAGGAATGTAGGTCATCCAATAAGTGTGTTTGTGTCATTGGATGAAAATTTACGTCATTTAGTACATTCCAAGGTTTATTCTAATCACTTTTCGTTCTTAAGGAATGTATTTCATCCAATAAGTGCGTTTATGTCATTGGATGAACATTTATGTCATTATGTGCATTCCAATGCTTATTCTAATCACTTTTCGTTGGTAAGGAATGTAGTTCATCCAATAAGGGCTTTTTTGACATTGGATGAACATTTAGGTCATTTTGTGCATCATAAAGCTTATTCTAATCACTTTTCGTTATTAAGGAATGTAGTTCATCCAATAAGTTTGTTCGTGTCATTAATTTAATATTTACGTCATTTTGTGCATCCTTAGACTCATTCTAATCATTTTTCGTTCTTAAGGAATGTAGTTCATCCAATAAGTGTGTTTGTCTCATTGGATGAATATTTACGTCATTTTGTGCATTCTAAGGCTTATTCTAATCATTTTTCGTTCTTAAGGAATGTAGTTCATCCAATAAGTGTGTTTGTGTCATTGGATGAACATTTACGTCATTTTGTGCATTGTGAGGCTTATTCTAATCACTTTTCATTCTTAAGGAATGTAGTTCATCCAATAAGTGCATTTGTGTCATTGGATGAACATTTACATCATTTTGTGCATTCGAAGGCTTATTTTAACCACTTTGGTTCTTAACCAATGTTGTTCATCCAATAAGTGTGTTTGTGTCATTGCATGAACATTTACGTCATTTTGTGAATTCCCAGGCTTATTCTAATCACTTTTCGTTCTTAACCAATGTTGTTCATCCAATAAGTCTGTTTGTTTCATTGGATGAACTTTTACATCATTTTGTGGATTCCCATGCTTATTTTAATCACTTTACGTTCTTAACCAATGTTTTTCATCCATTAAGTGTGTTTGTGTCATTGGATGAACATTTACGTCATTTTGTGCCTCCGAAGGCTTATTCTAATCACTTTTCGTTCTTAAGGAATGTAGTTCATCCAATATGTGCGTTTGTGTCATTTGATGAACATTTACGTCAATTTGTGCATCCCAAGGCATATTCTAATCACTTTTCGTTCTTAAGGAATGTAGTTCATCTAATAAGTGCGTTTGTGTCATTGAATGAACATTTACGTCATTTTGTGCATCATAAGGCTTATTCTAATCACTTTAAGTTCTTAGGGAATGTAGTTCATCCAATAACTGCGTTTGTGTCATTGGATGAACATTTACGTCATTTTTTGCATTCCAAGGCTTATTTGAATCACTTTTCGTTCTTAACCAATGTTGTTCATCCAATATGTGTGTTTGTGTCATTGGATGAACATTTACGTCATTTTGTGCTTCCGAAGGCTTATTCTAATCACTTTTCGTTCTTAAGGAATGTAGTTCATCCAATAATTGCGTTTGTCTCAATTGATGAACATTTACGTCATTTTGTGCATCCCAAGGAATATTCTAATCACTTTTCGTTCTTAAGGAATGTAGTTCATCCAATAAGTACGTTTGGGTCATTGGATGAACATTGACGTCATTTTGTGCATCATAAGACTTATTCGAATCACTTTTCGTTCTTAGGGAATGTAGTTCATCCAATAAGTGTTTTTGTGTCATTGGATGAACATTTACGTCATTTTGTGCATCCCAAGGCTTATTCTAATCACTTTTCGTTCTTAACCAATGTTGTTCATCTAATAAGTTGGTTTGTGTCATTGGATGAACATTTACGTAATTTTGTGCATCCTAAGGCTTATTCTAATCACTTTTCGTTCTAAAGAAATGTAGGTCATCCAATAAGTGTGTTTGTGTCATTGGATGAAAATTTACGTCATTTAGTACATTCCAAGGTTTATTCTAATCACTTTTCGTTCTTAAGGAATGTATTTCATCCAATAAGTGCGTTTATGTCATTGGATGAACATTTATGTCATTATGTGCATTCCAATGCTTATTCTAATCACTTTTAGTTGGTAAGGAATGTAGTTCATCCAATAAGGGCGTTTTTGACATTGGATGAACATTTAGGTCATTTTGTGCATCATAAAGCTTATTCTAATCACTTTTCGTTATTAAGGAATGTAGTTCATCCAATTAGTTTGTTCGTGTCATTAATTTAATATTTACGTCATTTTGTGCATCCTTAGACTCATTCTAATCATTTTTCGTTCTTAAGGAATGTAGTTCATCCAATAAGTGTGTTTGTCTCATTGGATGAATATTTACGTCATTTTGTGCATTCTAAGGCTTATTCCAATCACTTTTCGTTCTTAAGGAATGTAGTTCATCCAATAAGTGTGTTTGTGTCATTGGATGAACATTTACGTCATTTTGTGCATTGTGAGGCTTATTCTAATCACTTTTCATTCTTAAGGAATGTAGTTCATCCAATAAGTGCGTTTGTGTCATTGGATGATCATTTACGTCATTTTGTGCCTTCGAAGGCTTAATCTGATCACTTTTCGTTCGTAAGGAATGTAGTTCATCCAATAAGTGCATTTGTGTCATTGGATGAACATTTACGTCATTTTATGCATTCTGAGGCTTATTCTAATCACTTTTCGTTCTTAACCAATGTTGTTCATCTAATAAGTTGGTTTGTGTCATTGGATGAACATTTACGTAATTTTGTGCATCCAAAGGCTTATTCTAATCACTTTTCGTGCTTAAGGAATGTAGGTCATCCAATAAGTGTGTTTGTGTCATTGGATGAAAATTTACGTCATTTAGTACATTTCATGGCTTATTCTAATCACTTTTCGTTCTTAAGGAATGTATTTCATCCAATAAGTGCGTTTATGTCATTGGATGAACATTTATGTCATTATGTGCATTCCAATGCTTATTCTAATCACTTTTCGTTGGCAAGGAATGTAGTTCATCCAATAAGGGCGTTTTTGACATTGGATGAACAGTTAGGTCATTTTGTGCATCATAAGGCTTATTCTAATCACTTTTCGTTATTAAGGAATGTAGTTCATCCAATAAGTTTGTTCGTGTCATTAATTTAACATTTACGTCATTTTGTGCATCCTTAGACTTATTCTAATCATTTTTCGTTCTTAAGGAATGTAGTTCATCCAATAAGTATGTTTGTCTCATTGGATGATTATTTACGTCATTTTGTGCATTCTAAGGCTTATTCTAATCACTTTTCGTTCTTAAGCAATGTAGTTCATCCAATAAGTGCGTTTGTGTCATTGGATGAACATTTACGTCATTTTGTGCATTGCAAGGCTTATTCTAATCACTTTTCATTCTTAAGGAATGTAGTTCATCCAATAAGTGCGTTTGTGTCATTGGATGATCATTTACGTCATTTTGTGCCTTCGAAGGCTTAATCTAATCACTTTTCATTCTTAAGGAATGTAGTTCATCCAATAAGTGCATTTGTGTCATTGGATGAACATTTACGTTATTTTATGCATTCTGAGGCTTATTCTAATCACTTTTCGTTCTTAACCAATGTTGTTCATCTAATAAGTGGGTTTGTGTCATTAATGTAATATTTACGTCATTTTGTGCATCCAAAGTCTAATTCAAATCACTTATCGTTCTTAAGGAATGTAGTTCATCCAGTTAGTGCGTTTGTGTGATTAATTTCACATTTACGTCATTTTATGCATCCCAAGGCTTATTCTAATCACTTTTGGTTCTTAAGGAATGTAGTTCTTCCAATAAGTGCGTTTGTGTCATTGGATGATCATTTACGTCATTTTGTGCATTCCAAGGCTTATTCTAATCACTTTTCGTTCTTAAGGAATATAGTTCATCCAATAAGTGCATTTGTGTCATTGGATGAACATTTACGTCATTTTGTGCATTCCAAGGCTTATTTCAATCACTTTTCGTTTTTAAGGAATGCAGTTCATCCAATAAGTGCGTTTGTGTCATTGGATGAACATTTTTGTCATTTTGTGCATGCCAAGGCTTATTCTAATCACTTTTTGTTCTTAAATAATGTAGTTCAACAAATAAATGCTTTGGTGTCATTGGATGAACATTTACGTCATTTTGTGCATTCCAAGGCTTATTCTAATTACTTTTCGTTCTTAACAAATGTTGTTCATCTAATAAGTAGGTTTGTGTCATTGGACGAACATTTACGTAATTTTGTGCATCCTAAGCCTTATTCTAATCACTTTTCGTTCTTAAGGAAAGTAGGTCATCCAATAACTATGTTTGTGTCATTGGATGAAAATTTAGGTCATTTTGTACATTCCAAGGCTAATTCTAATCACTTTTCGTTCTTAAGGAATGTAGTTCATCCAATAAGTGTGTTTGTGTCATTAATTTAACATTTACGTCATTTTGTACATCCTTAGACTTATTCTAATCATTTTTCGTTCTTAAGGAATGTAGTTCATCCAATAAGTGTGTTTGTGTCATTGGATGAACATTTACGTCATTTTGTGCATTCTAAGGCTTATTCTAATCACTTTTCGTTCTTAAGGAATGTAGTTCATCCAATAAGTTTGTTCGTGTCATTAATTTAACATTTACGTCATTTTGTGCATCCTTACACTTATTCTAATCATTTTTCGTTCTTAAGGAATGTAGTTCATCCAATAAGTATGTTTGTCTCATTGGATGAATATTTACGTCATTTTGTGCATTCTAAGGCTTATTCTAATCACTTTTCGTTCTTAAGCAATGTAGTTCATCCAATAAGTGTGTTTGTGTCATTGGATGAACATTTACGTCATTTTGTGCATTGTGAGGCTTATTCTAATCACTTTTCATTCTTAAGGAATGTAGTTCATCCAATAAGTGCGTTTGTGTCATTGGATGATCATTTACGTCATTTTGTGCCTTCGAAGGCTTAATCTGATCACTTTTCGTTCGTAAGGAATGTAGTTCATCCAATAAGTGCATTTGTGTCATTGGATGAACATTTACGTCATTTTATGCATTCTGAGGCTTATTCTAATCACTTTTCGTTCTTAACCAATGTTGTTCATCTAATAAGTTGGTTTGTGTCATTGGATGAACATTTACGTAATTTTGTGCATCCAAAGGCTTATTCTAATCACTTTTCGTGCTTAAGGAATGTAGGTCATCCAATAAGTGTGTTTGTGTCATTGGATGAAAATTTACGTCATTTAGTACATTTCATGGCTTATTCTAATCACTTTTCGTTCTTAAGGAAAGTATTTCATCCAATAAGTGCGTTTATGTCATTGGATGAACATTTATGTCATTATGTGCATTCCAATGCTTATTCTAATCACTTTTCGTTGGCAAGGAATGTAGTTCATCCAATAAGGGCGTTTTTGACATTGGATGAACAGTTAGGTCATTTTGTGCATCATAAGGCTTATTCTAATCACTTTTCGTTATTAAGGAATGTAGTTCATCCAATAAGTTTGTTCGTGTCATTAATTTAACATTTACGTCATTTTGTGCATCCTTAGACTTATTCTAATCATTTTTCGTTCTTAAGGAATGTAGTTCATCCAATAAGTATGTTTGTCTCATTGGATGATTATTTACGTCATTTTGTGCATTCTAAGGCTTATTCTAATCACTTTTCGTTCTTAAGCAATGTAGTTCATCCAATAAGTGCGTTTGTGTCATTGGATGAACATTTACGTCATTTTGTGCATTGCAAGGCTTATTCTAATCACTTTTCATTCTTAAGGAATGTAGTTCATCCAATAAGTGCGTTTGTGTCATTGGATGATCATTTACGTCATTTTGTGCCTTCGAAGGCTTAATCTAATCACTTTTCATTCTTAAGGAATGTAGTTCATCCAATAAGTGCATTTGTGTCATTGGATGAACATTTACGTTATTTTATGCATTCTGAGGCTTATTCTAATCACTTTTCGTTCTTAACCAATGTTGTTCATCTAATAAGTGGGTTTGTGTCATTAATGTAATATTTACGTCATTTTGTGCATCCAAAGTCTAATTCAAATCACTTATCGTTCTTAAGGAATGTAGTTCATCCAGTTAGTGCGTTTGTGTGATTAATTTCACATTTACGTCATTTTATGCATCCCAAGGCTTATTCTAATCACTTTTGGTTCTTAAGGAATGTAGTTCTTCCAATAAGTGGGTTTGTGTCATTGGATGATCATTTACGTCATTTTGTGCATTCCAAGGCTTATTCTAATCACTTTTCGTTCTTAAGGAATATAGTTCATCCAATAAGTGCATTTGTGTCATTGGATGAACATTTACGTCATTTTGTGCATTCCAAGGCTTATTTCAATCACTTTTCGTTTTTAAAAAATGCAGTTCATCCAATAAGTGCGTTTGTGTCATTGGATGAACATTTTTGTCATTTTGTGCATGCCAAGGCTTATTCTAATCACTTTTTGTTCTTAAATAATGTAGTTCAACAAATAAATGCTTTGGTGTCATTGGATGAACATTTACGTCATTTTGTGCATTCCAAGGCTTATTCTAATTACTTTTCGTTCTTAACAAATGTTGTTCATCTAATAAGTAGGTTTGTGTCATTGGACGAACATTTACGTAATTTTGTGCATCCTAAGCCTTATTCTAATCACTTTTCGTTCTTAAGGAAAGTAGGTCATCCAATAACTATGTTTGTGTCATTGGATGAAAATTTAGGTCATTTTGTACATTCCAAGGCTAATTCTAATCACTTTTCGTTCTTAAGGAATGTAGTTCATCCAATAAGTGTGTTTGTGTCATTAATTTAACATTTACGTCATTTTGTACATCCTTAGACTTATTCTAATCATTTTTCGTTCTTAAGGAATGTAGTTCATCCAATAAGTGTGTTTGTGTCATTGGATGAACATTTACGTCATTTTGTGCATTCTAAGGCTTATTCTAATCACTTTTCGTTCTTAAGGAATGTAGTTCATCCAATAAGTTTGTTCGTGTCATTAATTTAACATTTACGTCATTTTGTGCATCCTTACACTTATTCTAATCATTTTTCGTTCTTAAGGAATGTAGTTCATCCAATAAGTATGTTTGTCTCATTGGATGAATATTTACGTCATTTTGTGCATTCTAAGGCTTATTCTAATCACTTTTCGTTCTTAAGCAATGTAGTTCATCCAATAAGTGTGTTTGTGTCATTGGATGAACATTTACGTCATTTTGTGCATTGTGAGGCTTATTCTAATCACTTTTCATTCTTAAGGAATGTAGTTCATCCAATAAGTGCGTTTGTGTCATTGGATGATCATTTACGTCATTTTGTGCCTTCGAAGGCTTAATCTGATCACTTTTCGTTCGTAAGGAATGTAGTTCATCCAATAAGTGCATTTGTGTCATTGGATGAACATTTACGTCATTTTATGCATTCTGAGGCTTATTCTAATCACTTTTCGTTCTTAACCAATGTTGTTCATCTAATAAGTTGGTTTGTGTCATTGGATGAACATTTACGTAATTTTGTGCATCCAAAGGCTTATTCTAATCACTTTTCGTGCTTAAGGAATGTAGGTCATCCAATAAGTGTGTTTGTGTCATTGGATGAAAATTTACGTCATTTAGTACATTTCATGGCTTATTCTAATCACTTTTCGTTCTTAAGGAAAGTATTTCATCCAATAAGTGCGTTTATGTCATTGGATGAACATTTATGTCATTATGTGCATTCCAATGCTTATTCTAATCACTTTTCGTTGGCAAGGAATGTAGTTCATCCAATAAGGGCGTTTTTGACATTGGATGAACAGTTAGGTCATTTTGTGCATCATAAGGCTTATTCTAATCACTTTTCGTTATTAAGGAATGTAGTTCATCCAATAAGTTTGTTCGTGTCATTAATTTAACATTTACGTCATTTTGTGCATCCTTAGACTTATTCTAATCATTTTTCGTTCTTAAGGAATGTAGTTCATCCAATAAGTATGTTTGTCTCATTGGATGATTATTTACGTCATTTTGTGCATTCTAAGGCTTATTCTAATCACTTTTCGTTCTTAAGCAATGTAGTTCATCCAATAAGTGCGTTTGTGTCATTGGATGAACATTTACGTCATTTTGTGCATTGCAAGGCTTATTCTAATCACTTTTCATTCTTAAGGAATGTAGTTCATCCAATAAGTGCGTTTGTGTCATTGGATGATCATTTACGTCATTTTGTGCCTTCGAAGGCTTAATCTAATCACTTTTCATTCTTAAGGAATGTAGTTCATCCAATAAGTGCATTTGTGTCATTGGATGAACATTTACGTTATTTTATGCATTCTGAGGCTTATTCTAATCACTTTTCGTTCTTAACCAATGTTGTTCATCTAATAAGTGGGTTTGTGTCATTAATGTAATATTTACGTCATTTTGTGCATCCAAAGTCTAATTCAAATCACTTATCGTTCTTAAGGAATGTAGTTCATCCAGTTAGTGCGTTTGTGTGATTAATTTCACATTTACGTCATTTTATGCATCCCAAGGCTTATTCTAATCACTTTTGGTTCTTAAGGAATGTAGTTCTTCCAATAAGTGGGTTTGTGTCATTGGATGATCATTTACGTCATTTTGTGCATTCCAAGGCTTATTCTAATCACTTTTCGTTCTTAAGGAATATAGTTCATCCAATAAGTGCATTTGTGTCATTGGATGAACATTTACGTCATTTTGTGCATTCCAAGGCTTATTTCAATCACTTTTCGTTTTTAAAAAATGCAGTTCATCCAATAAGTGCGTTTGTGTCATTGGATGAACATTTTTGTCATTTTGTGCATGCCAAGGCTTATTCTAATCACTTTTTGTTCTTAAATAATGTAGTTCAACAAATAAATGCTTTGGTGTCATTGGATGAACATTTACGTCATTTTGTGCATTCCAAGGCTTATTCTAATTACTTTTCGTTCTTAACAAATGTTGTTCATCTAATAAGTAGGTTTGTGTCATTGGACGAACATTTACGTAATTTTGTGCATCCTAAGCCTTATTCTAATCACTTTTCGTTCTTAAGGAAAGTAGGTCATCCAATAACTATGTTTGTGTCATTGGATGAAAATTTAGGTCATTTTGTACATTCCAAGGCTAATTCTAATCACTTTTCGTTCTTAAGGAATGTAGTTCATCCAATAAGTGTGTTTGTGTCATTAATTTAACATTTACGTCATTTTGTACATCCTTAGACTTATTCTAATCATTTTTCGTTCTTAAGGAATGTAGTTCATCCAATAAGCGTGTTTGTGTCATTGGATGAACATTTACGTCATTTTGTGCATTCTAAGGCTTATTCTAATCACTTTTCGTTCTTAAGGAATGTAGTTCATCCAATAAGTTTGTTTGTGTCATTAATTTAACATTTACGTCATTTTGTGCATCCTTACACTTATTCTAATCATTTTTCGTTCTTAAGGAATGTAGTTCATCCAATAAGTATGTTTGTCTCATTGGATGAATATTTACGTCATTTTGTGCATTCTAAGGCTTATTCTAATCACTTTTCGTTCTTAAGCAATGTAGTTCATCCAATAAGTGTGTTTGTGTCATTGGATGAACATTTACGTCATTTTGTGCATTGTGAGGCTTATTCTAATCACTTTTCATTCTTAAGGAATGTAGTTCATCCAATAAGTGCGTTTGTGTCATTGGATGATCATTTACGTCATTTTGTGCCTTCGAAGGCTTAATCTGATCACTTTTCGTTCGTAAGGAATGTAGTTCATCCAATAAGTGCATTTGTGTCATTGGATGAACATTTACGTCATTTTATGCATTCTGAGGCTTATTCTAATCACTTTTCGTTCTTAACCAATGTTGTTCATCTAATAAGTTGGTTTGTGTCATTGGATGAACATTTACGTAATTTTGTGCATCCAAAGGCTTATTCTAATCACTTTTCGTGCTTAAGGAATGTAGGTCATCCAATAAGTGTGTTTGTGTCATTGGATGAAAATTTACGTCATTTAGTACATTTCATGGCTTATTCTAATCACTTTTCGTTCTTAAGGAAAGTATTTCATCCAATAAGTGCGTTTATGTCATTGGATGAACATTTATGTCATTATGTGCATTCCAATGCTTATTCTAATCACTTTTCGTTGGCAAGGAATGTAGTTCATCCAATAAGGGCGTTTTTGACATTGGATGAACAGTTAGGTCATTTTGTGCATCATAAGGCTTATTCTAATCACTTTTCGTTATTAAGGAATGTAGTTCATCCAATAAGTTTGTTCGTGTCATTAATTTAACATTTACGTCATTTTGTGCATCCTTAGACTTATTCTAATCATTTTTCGTTCTTAAGGAATGTAGTTCATCCAATAAGTATGTTTGTCTCATTGGATGATTATTTACGTCATTTTGTGCATTCTAAGGCTTATTCTAATCACTTTTCGTTCTTAAGCAATGTAGTTCATCCAATAAGTGCGTTTGTGTCATTGGATGAACATTTACGTCATTTTGTGCATT
>JBBPBO010001984.1:41684602-41762392 GCA_037974295.1 Cicer cuneatum | reverse complement strand
TTCTTAAGGAATGTAGTTCATCCAATAAGTGCGTTTGTGTCATTGGATGATCATTTACGTCATTTTGTGCCTTCGAAGGCTTAATCTAATCACTTTTCATTCTTAAGGAATGTAGTTCATCCAATAAGTGCATTTGTGTCATTGGATGAACATTTACGTTATTTTATGCATTCTGAGGCTTATTCTAATCACTTTTCGTTCTTAACCAATGTTGTTCATCTAATAAGTGGGTTTGTGTCATTAATGTAATATTTACGTCATTTTGTGCATCCAAAGTCTAATTCAAATCACTTATCGTTCTTAAGGAATGTAGTTCATCCAGTTAGTGCGTTTGTGTGATTAATTTCACATTTACGTCATTTTATGCATCCCAAGGCTTATTCTAATCACTTTTGGTTCTTAAGGAATGTAGTTCTTCCAATAAGTGGGTTTGTGTCATTGGATGATCATTTACGTCATTTTGTGCATTCCAAGGCTTATTCTAATCACTTTTCGTTCTTAAGGAATATAGTTCATCCAATAAGTGCATTTGTGTCATTGGATGAACATTTACGTCATTTTGTGCATTCCAAGGCTTATTTCAATCACTTTTCGTTTTTAAAAAATGCAGTTCATCCAATAAGTGCGTTTGTGTCATTGGATGAACATTTTTGTCATTTTGTGCATGCCAAGGCTTATTCTAATCACTTTTTGTTCTTAAATAATGTAGTTCAACAAATAAATGCTTTGGTGTCATTGGATGAACATTTACGTCATTTTGTGCATTCCAAGGCTTATTCTAATTACTTTTCGTTCTTAACAAATGTTGTTCATCTAATAAGTAGGTTTGTGTCATTGGACGAACATTTACGTAATTTTGTGCATCCTAAGCCTTATTCTAATCACTTTTCGTTCTTAAGGAAAGTAGGTCATCCAATAACTATGTTTGTGTCATTGGATGAAAATTTAGGTCATTTTGTACATTCCAAGGCTAATTCTAATCACTTTTCGTTCTTAAGGAATGTAGTTCATCCAATAAGTGTGTTTGTGTCATTAATTTAACATTTACGTCATTTTGTACATCCTTAGACTTATTCTAATCATTTTTCGTTCTTAAGGAATGTAGTTCATCCAATAAGCGTGTTTGTGTCATTGGATGAACATTTACGTCATTTTGTGCATTCTAAGGCTTATTCTAATCACTTTTCGTTCTTAAGGAATGTAGTTCATCCAATAAGTTTGTTTGTGTCATTAATTTAACATTTACGTCATTTTGTGCATCCTTACACTTATTCTAATCATTTTTCGTTCTTAAGGAATGTAGTTCATCCAATAAGTATGTTTGTCTCATTGGATGAATATTTACGTCATTTTGTGCATTCTAAGGCTTATTCTAATCACTTTTCGTTCTTAAGCAATGTAGTTCATCCAATAAGTGCGTTTGTGTCATTGGATGAACATTTACGTCATTTTGTGCATTGCAAGGCTTATTCTAATCACTTTTCATTCTTAAGGAATGTAGTTCATCCAATAAGTGTGTTTGTGTCATTGGATGAACATTTACGTCATTTTGTGCATTCTAAGGCTTATTCTAATCACTATTCATTCTTAAGGAATGTAGTTCATCCAATAAGTGCGTTTAAGTCATTGGATGAACATTTACGTCATTTTGTGCATTCCAAGGCTTATTCTAATCACTTTTCGTTCATAAGGAATGTAGTTCATCCACTAAGTGCGTTTGTGTCATTGGATGATCTTTTACGTCATTTTGTGCATTCCAAGGCTTATTCTAATCACTTTTCGTTGTTAAGGAATATAGTTCATCCAATAAGTGCATTTGTGTCATTGGATGAACATTTACGTTATTTTGTGCATTCCAAGGCGTATTTCAATCACTTTTAGTTTTTAAGGAATGCAGTTCAACCAATAAGTGCGTTTGTGTCATTGGACGAACATTTACGTCATTTTGTGCATCCCAAGACTTATTCTAATCACATTTCGTTCTTAACCAATGTTGTTCATGTAATAAGTGTTTTTGTGTCATTAAATTAATATTTATGTCATTTTGTCCATCCCAAGTCTAATTCAAATTATTTTTCGTTCTTATGGAATGTAGTTCATCAAGTAAGTGCGTTTGTTTGATTAATTTCACATTTACGTGATTTTGTGCATCACAAGGCTTATTCAAATCACTTTTCGTTCTTATGGCATGTAGTTCATCCAATAAGTGCGTTTGTGTCATTGGATGAACATTTACGTCATTTTATGCCTTCGAAGGCTTATTCTACTGACTTTTCGGTCTTAACCAATGTTGTTCATCCGATAGGTACGTTTTTGTCATTGGATGAACATTTACGTGATTTTGTGCATCCCAAGGCTTATTCTAATCACTTTTCGTTCATAAGGAATGTAGTTCATCCACTAAGTGCGTTTGTGTCATTGGATGATCATTTACGTCATTTTGTGCATTCCAAGGCTTATTCTAATCACTTCTCGTTCTTAAGGAATATATTTCATCAAATTAGTGCATTTGTGTCATTGGATGAACATTTACGTCATTTTGTGCATTCCAAGGCTTATTTCTATCACTTTTCATTTTTAAGGAATGCAGTTCATCCAATAAGTGCGTTTGTGTCATTGGATGAACATTTTTGTCATTTTGTTCATCCCAAGGCTTATTCTAATCACTTTTTGTTCTTAAGGAATGTAATTCAACCAATAAATGCGTTGGGTCATTGGATGAACATTTACGTGTTTTTGTGCATTCCAAGGCTTATTCTAATCACTTTTCGTTCTTAACCAATGTTGTTCATCCAATAAGGGCATTTGTGTCCGATGTTTATTTACGTCATTTTGTGTATTCAAAGGCTTATTCTAATCATTTTTCGTTCTTAATCAATGTTGTTCATCTAATAAGTAGGTTTGTGTCATTGGACGAACATTTACGTAATTTTGTGCATCCTAAGGATTATTCTAATCACTTTTCGTTCTTAAGGAAAGTAGGTCATCCAATAAGTGTGTTTGTGTCATTGGATGAAAATTTAGGTCATTTTGTACATTCCAAGGCTAATTCTAATCACTTTTCGTTCTTAAGGAATGTAGTTCATCCAATAAGTGTGTTTGTGTCATTAATTTAACATTTACGTCATTTTGTACATCCTTAGACTAATTCTAATCAGTTTTCGTTCTTTAGGAATGTAGTTCATCCAATAAGTGTGTTTGTGTCATTGGATGATCATTTACGTCATTTTGTGCATTCTAAGGCTTATTCTAATCACTTTTCGTTCTTAAGGAATGTAGTTCATCCAATAAGTGCGTTTGTGTCATTGGATGATCATTTACGTCATTTTGTGCATTCCAAGGCTTATTCTAATCACTTTTAAATCTTAAGGAATGTAGTTCATCCAATAAGTGCATTTGTGTCATTGGATGACCATTTACGTCATTTTGTGCATTCCGAGGCTTATTCTAATCACTTTTCGTTCTTAACCAATGTTGTTCATCTAATAAATGGGTTTGTGTCATTAATTTAATATTGACGTCTTTTTGTGCATCATAAGGCTTATTCTAATCACTTTCCGTTCATAGGGAATGTAGTTCATCCAATAACTGCATTTGTGTCATTGGATGAACATTTACGTCATTTTGTGCATTCCAACGCTTATTCTAATCACTTTTAGTTCTTAACCAATGTTGTTCATCTAATAATGGCTTTTGTTTCATTAATTTAATATTTACGTCATTTTGTGCATCCCAATTCTTATTCAAATCATTTTTCGTTCTTAAGGAATGTAGTTCATCCAGTAAGTGCGTTTGTGTGATTAATTTCACATTTACGTTATTCTGTGCATTCCAATGCTTATTCTAATCACTTTTCGTTCTATAGGAATGTAGTTCATCTAATAAGTGTGTTTGTGTCATTGGATGAACATTTACGTCATTTTGTGCATTCGAAGGCTTATTCTAATCACTCTTCGTTCTTAAGGAATGTAGTTCATCCAATAATTGCGTTTGTGTCATTTGATGAACATTTACGTCATTTTGTGCATCCCAAGGCATATTCAAATCACTTTTCGTACTTAAGGATTGTTGTTCATCCGATGAGTGGGTTTGTGTCATTGGATCAACATTTACGTCATTTTGGGCGTTCCAAGGCTTATTCTAATCACTTTTCATTCTTAACCAATGTTGTTCATCCAATAAGTGCGTTTGTGTCATTGGATGAACATTTACGTCATTTTGTGCATCCCAAGGCTTATTCTAATCGCTTTTCGTTCATAAGGAATGTAGTTCATCCAATAAGTGCGTTTGGGTCATTGGATGAACATTTAGGTAATAATGTGCATCCCTAGGCTTATTCCAATCACTTTTCGTTCATAAGGAATGTAGTTCATCCAATTAGTGCATTTGTGTCATTGGATGAACATTTACGTCATTTTGTGCATTCCAAGGCTTATTCTAATCATTTTTCATTCTTAACCAATGTTGTTCATCCAATAAGTGCGTTTGTGTCATTGGATGAACATTTACGTCATTTTGTGCATCAAGAGGCTTACTCTACTCACTTTCGTTCTTAAGGAATGAAGTCCATCAAATGAGTGCGTTTGTGTTATTGGATGAACATTTACGTCATTTTGGGCATTCCAAGGCTTCTTCTAATCAGTTTTCTTTCTTAACCAATGTTGTTCATCCGATAAGTGGGTTTGTGTCATTGGATGAACATTTACGTCATTTTGTGCATTCCAAGGCTTATTCGAATCACTTTCCGTTCTTAAGTAATGTAGTTCATCCAATAAGTGTGTTTGTGTCATTGGATGAACATTTACGTCATTTTGTGCATCCGAAGGGTTATTCTAATCACTTTTCGCTCTTAAGGAATGTAATTCATCCAATAAATGCGTTTGTGTCATTTGATGAACATTTACGTCATTTTGTGCATCCCAAGGCATACTTTAATCACTTTTCGTTGTTAAGGAATGTAGTTCATCCAATAAGTGTGTTTGTGTCATTGGATTAACATTTACGTCATTTTGTGCATCATAAGCCTTATTGTAATCACTTTCCGTTCTTAGGGAATGTAGTTCATCCAAAAACTTCGTTTGTGTCATCGGACGAATATTTACGTCACTTTGTGCATTCCAAGGCTTATTCTAATCACTTTTCGTTCTTAACCAGTGTTGTTCATCTAATATTGGCTTTTGTGTCATTAATTTAATATTTACGTCATTTTGTGCATCCCAAGTCTAATTCAAGTCATTTTTCGTTCTTAAGAAATGTAGTTCATCCAGCAAGTGCGTTTGTGAGATTAATTTCACATTTACGTCATTTTGTGCATCACAAGGCTTATTCAAATCACTTATGGCATGTAGTTCATCCAATAAGTGCGTTTGTGTCATTGGATGAACATTTACGTCATTTTATGCCTTCGAAGGATTATTATACCCACTTTTCGGTCTTAACAGATGTTGTTCATCCAATAATTCCGTTTTTGTCATTGGATAAACATTGACGTCATTTTGTGCCTCCCAAAGCTTATTCTAATCACATTTCATTCTTAAGGAATGTAGTTCATCCAATAAGTGCGTTTGTGTCGTTGCATGATCATTTACGTCATTTTGTGCATGATAAGGCTTATTCTAATCACTTTTCGTTCTTAAGGAATGTAGTTCATCCAATAAGTGCGTTTAAGTCATTGGATGGACATTTACGTCATTTTGTCATTCCAAGGCTTATTCTAATCACTTTTCGTTCTTAACGAATGTAGTTCATCCAATAAGTGCGTTTGTGTCATTGGATTAACATTTACGTCATTTTGTGCCTTCCATGGCTCATTCTAATCACTTTTCGTTCTTAACCAATGTTGTTCGTCTAATAAGTGCTTTTGTGTCATTAATTTAATCTTTACGTCATTTTGTGCATCCCATGGCTAATTGAAATCATTTTTCGTTGTTATGGAATGTAGTTCATCAAGTAAGTGCGTTTGTCTGATTAATTTCACATTTACGTCATTTTGTGCATTCCAATGCTTATTCTAATCAGTTTTCGTTCTATAGGAATGTAGTTCATCCAATAAGTGTGTTTGTGTCATTGGATGAACATTTACGTCATTTTGTGCATTCGAAGGCTTATTCTAATCACTCTTCGTTCTTAAGGAATGTAGTTCATCCAATAATTGCGTTTGTGTCATTTGATGAACATTTACGTCATTTTGTGCATCCCAAGGCATATTCAAATCACTTTTCGTACTTAAGGAATGTAGTTCATCCAATGAGTGGGTTTGTGTCATTGGATGAACATTTACGTCATTTTGGGCGTTCCAAGGCTTATTCTAATCACTTTTCATTCTTAACCAATGTTGTTCATCCAATAAGTGCGTTTGTGTCATTGGATGAACATTTACGTCATTTTATGAATCCAGAGGCTTACTCTACTCACTTTCGTTCTTAAGGAATGAAGTTCATCCAATGAGTGCGTTTGTGATATTGGATGAACATTTACGTCATTTTGGGCATTCCAAGGCTTATTCTAATCACGTTTCTTTCTTAACCGATGTTGTTCATCCGATAAGTGTGTTTGTGTCATTGGATGAACATTTACGTCATTTTGTGCATTCCAAGGCTTATTCGAATCACTTTTCGTTCTTAAGGAATGTAGTTCATCTAATAAGTGTGTTTGTGTCATTGGATGAACATTTACGTCATTTTGTGCATCCGAAGGGTTATTCTAAGCACTTTTCGTTCTTAAGGAATGTAATTCATCCAATAATTGCGTTTGTGTCATTTGATGAACATTTACGTCATTTTGTGCATCCCAAGGCATACTCTAATCACTTTTTGTTCTTAAGGAATGTAGTTCATCCAATAAGTGTGTTTGTGTCATTGGATTAACATTTATGTCATTTTGTGCATCATAAGGCTTATTCTAATCACTTTCCCTTCTTAGGGAATGTAGTTCATCCAATAACTTCGTTTGTGTCATTGGATGAACATTTACGTCATTTTGTGCATTCGAAGGCTTATTCTAATCACTTTTCGTTCTTAAGGAATGTAGTTTGTAACGCCCTGGATTTTTGGTCCAAAACGTTACTAAAAAAAATACTTTTAGAAAAATTTACGATAATTTTTTTTGGTAAGAATATCTACATTTATACTTTTAAATAATTAGTAACAATCACATTTATTTACTATTATAAAAAAAGGTTTATTCAAACTAAAATAAAGGAAAAATCAATTATTCCTAACGGAAGCAAAAACCCACTTCCATATTTATAGAATTCGAATGCATTTAAAAGTTTAGTGACAAAATTTAAAAAAAAAAAATAAACATAGAAATGTTGCGGCAATACTTATTATTACAAAATTGTCTTGAAAACCCCATTTTTACCCCACGTTCGCCGCTCGTTAATACTCATCAATTACTCTTGAATCTCCTTGAACTCATTAGTACCTAAAATGTTGTTGTAAGGGTCAATTTTTTCCATCATCCACATCAAACCAAAGCTAAACATGGTGTAGAATAACACAACATATAAAGGTAAAAACTTCTAATTTAAAAGAAAAAAATGCGCAAACGGCAAATCGTATAAAAAACCTGCCACTAAGGCAACTCCCACAAAGATGCATATGCCATGACATGACCATATAATATCAAAACTATACTCGCACACAGCCCACTAAGAATCATGTCATACACTTTCAACAAAAAAAATCATATTTTTAAAACCATCATCGTATTCAGATATCACAAAGATCACATATCACACATCCTTATCATGAGAATCATTTATTCATAGACAAATAATCATTAAATAATAATTTTCACAACGTACACATAAAAATCGAGACATGACTTCATTTACACCATAAATAAAGACGTAAGTGGAGATTATTGGGTAGATAGTGTTGGGCCCAAATAAAGAAAAGAAGGGAGAAAATATTATTTTATTTATTTAATATTATTTTTTTTCTTAACCTTGATCATACAAAAACTAAGCCACCAACTCCAAGCCCCAATTTCTATTACGGGTTGGGTCACACCTAGCTACAAACCCTTAGCTCAAATTCTTCTTGTACTAAAAAATTTAAATAATAAATTTAGAGGATGTTACATAGTTCTCCAGTAAGTGCGTTTGTGTCATTGGATGAACATTTACGTCCTTTTGTGCATTCCAAGGCTTATTCTAATCACTTTCGTTCTTACGAAATGAAGTTCATCCAATGAGTGCGTTTGTGTCATTGGATGAACATTTACGTCATTTTGGGCATTCCAAGGCTTATTCTAATCACTTTTCGTTCTTAACCAATGTTGTTCATCTAATAATGGCTTTTGTGTCAATGAGTGTGTTTGTGTCATTGGATGAACGTTTATGTCATTTTGTGCATCCGAAGGCTTATTCTAATCACTTTTCGTTCTTAAGGAATGTAGTTCATCCAATAATTGAGTTTGTGTCATTTGATGAACATTTATGTCATTTTGTGCATCATAAGGCTTATTCTAATCACTTTCTGTTCTTAGGGAATGTAGTTCATCCAATAACTGTGTTTGTGTTATTGGATGAACATTTACGTCATTTTGTGCATTCCAAGGCTTATTCTAATCACTTTTTGTTCTTAACCAATCTTGTTCATCTAATAAGTGCGTTTGTGTCATTAATTTAATATTTACTTCATTTTGTGTATCCCAAGTCTAATTCAAATCATTTTTCGTTCATAAGGAATGTAGTTCATCCAGTAAGTGCGTTTGTGTGATTAATTACACGTTTACGTCATTTTGTGCATCACAAGGCTTATTCAAATCACTTTTCGTTCTTATCGCATGTAGTTCATCCAATAAGTGCGTTTGTGTTATTGGATGAACATTTACGTCATTTTGTGCCTTCGAAGGCTTATTCTACCCGTTTTTCGGTCTTAACCAATATTGTTCATCCAATAAGTGCGTTTTTGTCATTGGATGAACATTTACGTCATTTTGTGCATTCCAAAGCTTATTCTAATCACTTTTTGTTCTTAACCAATCTTGTTCATCTAATAAGTGCGTTTGTGTCATTAATTTAATATTTACTTCATTTTGTGTATCCCAAGTCTAATTCAAATCATTTTTCGTTCTTAAGGAATGTAGTTCATCTAGTAAGTGCGTTTGTGTGATTAATTTCACGTTTACGTCATTTTGTGCATCACAAGGCTTATTCAAATCACTTTTCGTTCTTATCGCATGTAGTTCATCCAATAAGTGTGTTTGTGTCATTGGATGAACATTTACGTCATTTTGTGCCTTCGAAGGCTTATTCTACCCGTTTTTCGGTCTTAACCAATATTGTTCATCCAATAAGTGCGTTTTTGTCATTGGATGAACATTTACGTCATTTTGTGAATCCCAAGGCATATTCTAATCACTTTTCATTCTTAAGGAATGTAGTTCATCCAATAAGTGCGGTTCTGTTGTTGGATGAACAGTTACGTCATTTTGTGCATCATAAGGCTTATTCTAATCACTTTTCGTTCTTAAGGAATGTAGTTCATTCAATAAGTGTGTTTGTGTCATTTGATGAATATTTACGTCATTTTGTGCATCTCAAGGCATATTCTAATCACTTTTCGTTCTTAACCAATGTTGTTCATCCAATAAGTGCGTTTGTGTCATTGGATGAACATTTATGTCATTTTGTGCATCCCAATGCTTATTCTAATCACTTTTCATTCTTAAGGAATGTAGTTCATCCAATAAGTGTGTTTGTGTCATTTGATGAATATTTACGTCATTTTGTGCATCTCAAGGTATATTCTAACCACTTTTCGTTCTTAACCAATGTTGTTCATCCAATAAGTGCGTTTGTGTCATTCGATGAACATTTACGTCATTTTGTGCATTATAAGGGTTATTCTAATCACTTTTCATACTGATAACTCTTTATCATATGCATATTTGTCATTGTTTTTAGTCTTATTTATAGGAAATCATTAGTTAATTTAAGGAGTTATTTAATATATTTTTTTAATTTTACTTTTTAGATTTAACAACATGTTTATGTTCGTATTTCCTTTATTACGTAGATATTTTTATGGTTTTATGTTATTTTCCTTATTTTCCGTGCAGTGCTGAATTCTGGTAAGAGAGGGAATTGTTTTAGGCCACCGAATCTCTCACAAGGGGATCGAAGTTGACAAGGCCAAAGTTGAAGTTATTGAAAAACTTCCCCCTCCCACCAATGAAAAAGACATTAGAAGCTTTTTAGGTCATGTTGGATTTTACAGGAGGTTTATAAAAGATTTTTCTAAAGTTGCCAAACCACTTACAAACCTACTTGTAAAAGACACACCTTTCAAATTCAATGAGGACTGTTTGAATGCTTTTAACACCTTGAAAAATAAGTTGATAACTGCCCCTATTGTCACTGCACCCGATTGGTCACTACCTTTTGAAATCATGTGTGATGCAAGTGACATTGTTGTAGGGGCAGTTCTGGGACAAAGAAAAGATAAGTTGTTGCATGTAATTTACTACGCGAGTCATGTTTTGAATCAGGCACAACATAATTACGCAACAACTGAAAAAGAATTATTGGCTGTGGTGTATGCTTTTGATAAATTTCGATCTTACTTATTAGGATCGAAAGTTATTGTTTACACTGATCATGCTGCCTTGAGATATTTGTTTGCTAAGCAGGAATCAAAGCCAAGGCTACTCAGGTGGATTTTGTTACTACAAGAGTTCGATTTTGAGATCCGAGATAAGAAGGGTCAGAAAACACTGTAACTGACCATCTATCTCGATTGGAGAAGGTGGAGGACGATGATGACACCAGACCGATTCGAGACCAGTTCGCCGATGAACACATCTTTGCAATTTCTGAGGCACCTTGGTTCGCTGACATTGCAAATTTTAAGGTAGGAAAGGCAATTCCATCCGATTTCACCTACCAACAACAAAAGAAGTTTATCCATGACGCCAAATTCTATGTATGGGATGAGCCCTTTCTATACAAAAAAGGAGTGGATGGGTTGTTACGAAGGTGTGTGCCTGAGGAAGAGCAAGACAAGGTACTGTGGCACTACCATGACTCTGATTATGGCAGTCATTTTAGTGGGGATCGAACTACATCAAAGGTTCTCCAGTCAGGATTGTTCTGGCCGTCATTGTTTAAAGACGCATTCAACTATGTGAAGAAGTGTGATCGATGTCAGCGCACCGGTAATATTTCAAAACGGGATGAGATGCCTCAAAATCCTATATTAGACTATGTCTCAAAGTGGGTTGAAGCAATTGCTACACCAACCAATGATTCACAACAGGTAATCGCATTTCTCAAGAAGAACATCTTCGCGCGTTTTGGGGCACTCACTTTCTTAATCGAAAGCTGGAGTACCTCCTAAAAAAATATAGCGTACATCATAGGGTGGCAACCCCATATCACCCACAAACTAGTGGGCAAGTTGAAGTCTCCAACAGACAAATAAAGAATATCCTTGAAAAGACGGTGAACGCTTCAAGGAAAGATTGGTCGACAAAGCTTGACGATGCACTTTGGGCATATCGAACAGCTTTCAAGACCCCCCTTGGTATGTCACCATATCAAATTGTGTATGGTAAAGCTTGTCATTTACCCCTTGAGTTGGAGCATCGAGCTTTTTAGGCAACAAAGTACTTGAACTTTGACCTGGTAAAGGCAGGCGAATCTAGAATTCTCCAGCTTCACGAGTTAGAGGAGTTCTGGAATTTTGCATATGAAAATGCCAAGATCTATAAAGAAAAAACCTAGAAGATGCATGACAAAAAAATTCAATTCAAGGATTTCCAAGAAGAACAACATGTTCTCCTCTTTAACTCGAGATTAAAGTTGTTCCCAGGAAAATTAAAGTCAAGATGGTCGGGACCGTTCAGAATAACCAAGTGTTCCCACACGGTGCAGTGGAGTTAAAAGATATACACTCGAACCGAAGTTTCAAGGTGAATGGACAAAGGCTCAAACAATACTTAGGGGGAGAGTCAAAATTTCCGATGGAGTCCATCAATCTGACCCCCATTTGAAAAGGGGAATGTCAAGCTCAAGACATTAAACGAGCGCTTATTGGTAGGCTACCCAAATTCGTATCCTTTGCAAGTTACTTCTAAATTTAATCTCATGTTATTTGCGTTAATTTTATTGTTAGTATATTAGTTCTTGCTGTTTTATATGCTCAAGGAACCACAAGGTGGATGGAGGGAGTAGATTTAGCCTAGAACCGCATCCAGCAACAGCATTGGTGTTTCAAGACTGGCTCTTTGCGCCTGAAGCGCCACTGGTGCGCCTGAAGCACAAGTAAAATTGTAAGTCTGAACAATCTGCGCCTGAAGCGCACTCTTTGCGCCTGAAGCGCGTTCTGTGCGCCTGAAGCGCACTCTTTGCGCCTGAAGCGCGTTCTGTGCGCCCTTTGCGCTTGCAGTGCATTTCGTGCAATTGGTCACTACCAGTCAGCGCCTGAAGCGCATATCATGCGCTCGAAGCGCATTTCGCGCAAATTACTTCTGGAAGTTTGCGCTTGAAGCGCATTTCGCGCAGAGTGCTACTGGAAGTTAGCGCTCGAAGCGCTGCTTCTGCGCTCGAAGCGCTGCTTCTGCGCTCGAAGCGCTGCTTCTGCGCTCGAAGCGCTGCTTCTGCGCTCGAAGCGCAATTCTCCCAGTTTGTCACTGCCAACAGACGCTTGAAGTGCTGAACGTGCGCCCGAAGCGCATTTCTCCCAGTCTGTCACTGCCAACACGCGCTTGAAGCGCTGCTTCTGCGCTCGAATGTTCATTCATTATCAAGTAAGTCCATATCCTTTTGTAAGTCAAATGTTCATTCATTATCAAGTAAGTCCATATCCATTTGTTTGTTGATTGATGATATTTCAAAAAAATGTATGTCCATTATTACTGCTTGCATTGTTACATGATTGTGGGTTATACATGCATTGTTGAATAAGAAGTAGTGTTAGGGTATGCCTTCATTTAGAACTTGTTATGATTGAAAATTATCTTGCACTCCAAGTGTTTGAGGAAATGCCACAACCAAACTCGAATCTTGATTGATGAATTGTCACTATATGTGCATTGCTATATGTGTGTGGGTTGTTTGAATTAGAAATTGTGCTGGTGTTGGCCTTCACTTAAAACATGTTATGATTGAAAATTATTTGGCACTCCAAGTGTTTGAAAAAATGCCACAACCACTGTTGAATCTTAATTGATAAATTTTCATTGGATTAATGTGTATTGGATGAATGTGGGACAATAGTTATGATTATCTTGGTCAAGTGGATGAACATTCGAACTAACCCTCTAACGTTGAATACTTTGAACCTTGGTTGTGTATAATTGTTTTGCAGGATCAAATGGCAACCCATCAAAAAGCAAAACGAACAAAGGTTACAGAGGCATCATCTTCCCAACCGCACGATGCGTCCTTATTCAAGAACCTAGAAACACAAGAGTTTCATGCCAAACTCCCCACCATCAAAAAGTTCGTGTGTGAGAAAAATTTTGATTTGAAGGAAGATGAATTTGTTGACATCCAGGCAATGATTGCTGCTAGGGGATGGGAGAAGTTAACCACATTTGTCACCAATGCGAGTAAACCAATAGTAGTGGAATTCTTCTCAAACGCTTCTGATCTGAAGTCCGCTCCACATGATGAATTTGTGAGCTATGTGAGGGGAAAGAGGGTCCCCTTTACACCTGAAGCAATCAATGTACTCTTTGGTTTGCCAAATTATAGGGATTGCGGCTTTCAAGTATATGAGGACACAAACACAAAAATAGACACTCGCGACATTTTGCGCACTTTGTGTAGACCCGACACAGATTGGGTAAGAACCAGGGACGGCACTCCTAGAAAACTGCGCTCGTTGGATCTCACTCCAATTGCAAAAGCATGGAGCACTTTTGTTCATCATACGCTTTTTCCTTGTTCAAATGTATCATATGTGATAGTTCAACGAGCATGTCTACTAGCCACAATCATAAAAGGCGACAGAATCAATGTGGGTCTGCTGCTTGCCAATGATCTGTGGCAGACAACCCTTCTTGACCCCCCGACGGGCTACTTCCATCACGCCTCTTTGATTGGCAAACTATGTGAATGGGTGAGATTGTCACCCAAAAAGGGTGAAGAAATGGTGAAACCTGCTACCCCCATCACTGCCAGATGGATTGAGAAATATTCCAGAATTCCGGCAGATCTTCCCGGTGTTCCACAAGTCGTGATGCCGATGGAAGAAGATTCTGGTCCTACAAGGCCACATGACCACCCTCAACACCCCCCACAGCTGTCCACTGAGGAAAGATTTGGTAGATTAGAAGATATGATGGAGCAGATGAGGATCAACCAGCGAAATGGACAGGCCAGGATAGAACTGGGGATGACCAATCTTTATCGAGCCTTTGCATCATCACAGCAAACACCGGGCGGCATGTTCTACTCTGACTTGTTCTTACCTCACCAGTATCCTGGAGACTCCAGTGGGGCGGGAATGGAGGACCCAAACAGCGCTCCTTGAGTCACTTAACTGAGAGAAGTTTTCTTTCCTTTTTATTTTCTTGCTTTGTTTGTATTTTTGCTTTTCTTGTTAGTAGTCGAACTATCTGTCTTTGTTTGTATTTTTAAATGTGTACTATGATGAAGAAGTGTAATAACTTGCAGTAGGTCTTATGTTTTTTGTTTGGGATTCTGAAATTCAACTCTATGTTTCTTTGCTCATATCATTGATCCATTCCACGCGTTTCACTAATACATACCATGTTGATTACTAAGTGGTTGTAAAATCTGCCATAAAAAAATGTAGTAACACATTTGACATAGTTTTGAAAGTTCAACTCTCTCTTGTATATCCTAACTGTGAGTTTTTGGGCCTGAACACTTATATTTCTTGTTGTGTGATGATCTAGACATGTGTTAACCCTTCAGAACTTGCACTAATTCTGACATGCATCACTTGTGATTTATGCATACACGGAGGCAATTTTGTTTGGTCGTTTGAGCCTTTCTAACTACCCTGTGCAAATTTTATCCTTTGCTAGCCCCTTTGAGCTTGACCCTTTCTTTCGGTTACTAGCCATATTACAAGCCAAATTTTTGACAGTGATTCAATCACAGTACTTGGAGCTAGGTAGAATTTTTTTTTATTGTCTCTGTAAAGTTTGTAGTTTGGGGTTGCTCATGGAATAGCAACGTCTTAAGTTTGGGGTAGGGGTTCTCAAAAAAATAAAAAATAAAAAAAAATATAAAAAAAAAATGTTGTACTATGAAAAATAACATCTCCTTAGTTATTTTGTCAAAGTTTGAGAATCCCCACAGTGAAAAGGTGAATAAAAATCAAAAGAGGTAGAATAAAGTGAAAATGTGCGCCTAACTCCAAGTAGTAAAGCCTACTTTCCCAAAATTTCCTACCCTTACCTAAGCCCCATTACAACCTGAAAGTCCTCCAAAAGTGTATGTGTTTGTTGCATTGTGATCGCTAACTAGAATTTTTTCAAGCCTATGGTAGCGTGATGCATGTTCTAGAATTTGAGTGATAAATTCATTACCCTGACTAAACACTTGAGAGAAATTTTGGTTAGATTGTGTGAAGAGATAGTTGAGCTGGATGAATTAATGTTAAAGTGTATACATTGAGTTGTTTTTGTGAAGCAACCATGAAGCATGATGAATGTTTTGTAGTAGTGGAAATTTTGAAAATGGAGTTTGATGTGACTTGAGAAGATTGAGTTTAAATTACCCTTAACTGTACCAAATAGAAAACTAATTGTTGCCTGGGGACAAGCAACAGACTAAGTTTGGGGTTGTGATAACTCTTCATCATATGCATATTTGTCATTGTTTTTAGTCTTATTTATAGGAAATCATTAGTTAATTTAAGGAGTTATTTAATATATTTCATTAATTTTAGTTTTTAGATTTAACAACATGTTTATGTTCGTATTTCATTTATTAAGTAGATATTTTTATTGTTTTATGTTATTTTCCTTATTTTCCGTGCAGTGCTGAATTATGGTGAGAAATCAACATGACCTACATGGAGTATTTCTACCATATCTGGAGTTGTAGATGTCCAATTGGAGTCAAACCAAGTGCAAATGAAAGCTAAGGTCCATAGCTACAACTTTCATGAAGACACCAGAACTAAATTCGATAGTAACACGCAATCCTTGAATTCGACACTCGGTAATACCATTTTTATTATTACTCGCAACGATTCAGTACACTTGCTGAAACGCTATCAAGTTTTTGTTCAATTTCAGTAATTAAATATAATTCGATAGTAAAACGCAATCCTTGAGTTCGACAATCGGTACTACCGTTTTAATTATTACTTACAATGATTCAGTAGACTTGCTGAAACGCTATCACATACCTAGGGAATGTAGTTCATCCAATAAGTGCGTTTGTGTCATTGGATGAACATTTATGTCATTTTGTGCATTCCAATCCTTATTATAATCACTTTTTCGTTCATAACCAATGTTGTTCATCCAATAAGTGCGTTTGTGTGATTAATTTAACCTTTACGAAATTTTGTGCATCCTAAGGCTTATTCTAATCACTTTTCGTTCTTAAGGAATGTAGTTCATCAATAAGTGAGTTTGTGTCATTGGATGAACATTTACGTCATTTTGTGCATTCCAAGGGTTATTCTAATCAATTTTCGTTCTTAAGGAATGTAGTTCATCCAATAAGTGCGTTTGTATCAATGGATGAACATTTACGTCATTTAGTGCGTTCCAAGGCTTATTCTAACCACTTTTCGTTCTTAACCAATGTTGTTCGTCCAATAAATGCGTTAGTGTAATTAATTTAACATTTAGGTCATTTTGTGCATTCTAAGGCTTATTCTAATCACTTTTCGTTCTTACGGAATGTAGTTCATCCAATAAGTGCGTTTGTGTCATTGGATGAACATTTACGTCGTTTTGTGCATTCCAAGGCTTATTCTAGTCACTTTTCATTTTTAAGGAATACAGTTCATCCAATAAGTGCGTTTGTGTCATTGGATGAACATTTTTGTCATTTTGTGCATCCCAAGGCTTATTCTAATCACTTTTTGTTTTTAAGGAATGTAGTTCAACCAATAAGTGCGTTTGTGTCATTGGATTAACATTTATGTCATTTTGTGCATCCCAAGGCTTATTCTTATCGCTTTTTGTTCTTAAAGAATGTAGTTCATCCAATAAGTGTGTTTGTGTCATGAGATTAACATTTACGTCATTTTGTGTATCCCAAGGCTTATTCTAATAACTTTTCGTTCTTAAGGAATGTTGTTTATCCAACAAGTTTGTTTGTGTCATTGGTTTAACATTTACATCATTTTATACATCATAATGCTCATTCTAATCACTTTTCGTTCTTCAGGAATTTAGTTCATCCAATAAATGCGTTTGTGTCATTAATTTAACATTTACGTAATTTTGTGCATCCCAAGTCTTATTCTAATCGCTTTCGTTCTTCAAGAATGTTGTTCATCCAATAAGTGTGTTTTTCTCATTAGATTAACGTTTACGTCATTTTTATAATCCTTAGGCTTATTCTAATCACTTTTCGTTCTTAAGGAATGTAGTTCATCCGATAAGTTCGTATGTGTCATTGGATTAACCCTTACATCATTTTGTGCATCCCAAGGCTTAAAGTAGGTATTTCATCCAATAAGTGTGTTTGTGTCATTGGATTAACATTTACGTGATTTTGTGCATCCCAAGCCTTATTCTTATCACTTTTTGTTCTTAAAGAATGTAGTTCATCCAATAAGTGCATTTGTGTAATGGTGTTAACATTTACGTGATTTTGTGTATCCCAAGGCTTATTCTAATAACTTTTCGTTCTTAAGGAAGGTAGTTCATCCAATAAGTGCGTTTGTGTCATTAGATTAACATTTACATCATTTTGTGCATCCCAAGGCTTATTCTTATCACTTTTCGTTCTTAAAGAATGTAGTTTATCCAATAACTGCGTTTGTGTCATGGGATTAACATTTACATCATTTTGTGTATCCCAATGCTTATTCTCATAACTTTTCGTTCTATAGGAATATAGTTCATTCAATAAGTGCGTTTCTGTCATTGGATTAACATTTACATCATTTTGTGCATCTCAAGGCTTATTCTAATCACTTTTCGTTCTTAAGGAAAATAGTTCATCCAATAAGTGCGTTTGTGTCATTGGATTAACACTTACATCATTTTGTGCATCCCAAGGCTTATTCTAATCCATTTATGTTCTTAACAAATATAATTCATCCAATAAGTGCGTTTGTGTCATTGAATTAACATTTACATAATTTTGTGCATCCGAATACTTATTCTAATCACTTTTCGTTCTTAAAGAATGTAGTTTATCCAATAAATTTGTTTGTGTCATTGGATTAAAATTTAGGTCATTTTGTGCATCCCAAGATTTATTCTAATCACTTTTAGTTCTTAAAGAATGTAGTTCATCCAATAAGTGCGTTTTTGTCATTAATTTAACATTTACGTCATTTTGTGCGTCCCAAAGCTTATTCTAATCCATTTATGTTCTTAACTAATATAAATCATCCAGTAAGTGCGTTTGTGTCATTGAATTAACATTTACATCATTTTGTGCATTCCAAGGCTTATTCTAATCAATTTACGTTCCTAAAGAATGTAGTTCATCCAATAAGTGCGTTTTTGTCATTAATTTAACATTTATGTCATTTTACGCATGCCAAGGCTTATTGTAATCAATTTATGTGCGTTTGTGCCATTGGATTAACATTTAAGTTATTTTGTGCATCCGAAGGCTAATTATAATCACTTTTCGTTCTTAACGAATCATTTTTATCCAATAAGTGCATTTGTGTCATTGGATTAACATTTATGTCATTTTGTGTATCCCAAGGATGATTCTAACAACTTGAGTAATGTAGTTCATCCAATAAGTGCGTTTGTGTCATGAGATTAACATTTACGTCATTTTGTGTATCCCAAGGCTTACTCTAATCACTTTTCGTTCTTAAGGAATGTAGTTCATCCGATAAGTTCGTATGTGTCATTGGATTAACCCTTACATCATTTTGTGCATCCCAAGGCTTAAGGTAGGTATTTCATCCAGTAAGTGTGTTTGTGTCATTGGATTAACATTTACGTGATTTTGTGCATCCCAAGCCTTATTCTTATCACTTTTCGTTCTTGAAGAATGTAGTTCATCCAATAAGTGCATTTGTGTAATGGTGTTAACATTTACGTGATTTTGTGTATCCCAAGGCTTATTCTAATAACTTTTCGTTCTTAAGGAAGGTAGTTCATCCAATAAGTGCGTTTGTGTCATTGGATTAACATTTATGTCATTTTGTGTATCCCAAGGATGATTCTAACAACTTGAGTAATGTAGTTCATCCAATAAGTTCGTCTGTGTCATTCGTTTAAGCTGTACGTCATTTTGTGCATCCCAATGCTTATTCTGATCACTTTTCGTTCTTAAGGAATATAGTTCGTTCAATAAGTTTGTTTGTGTCATTGGATTAAAATTAACGTCAGTTTGTGCATCCCAAGACTTATTCTAACCACTTTTCGTTCTTAATGAAGGTAGTTCATCCAATAAGTGCGTTTGTGTCATTGGATTAACATTTATGTCATTTTGTGCATCCCAAGGCTTATTCTTATCGCTTTTTGTTCTTAAAGAATGTAGTTCATCCAATAAGTGCGTTTGTGTCATGAGATTAACATTTACGTCATTTTGTGTATCCCAAGGCTTATTCTAATCACTTTTTGTTCTTAAGGAAAATAGTTCATCCAATAAGTGCGTTTGTGTCATTGGATTAACATTTACATCATGTTTTGCATCCCAAGGCTTATTCTTATCACTTTTCGTTCTTAAGGAATATGGTTCATCCAATAAGTGCGTTTGTGTCATTGCATTAACATTTACATCATTTTGTGCATCTCAAGGCCTATTCTAATCACTTTTCGTTCTTAAGGAAAATAGTTCATCCAATAAGTGCGTTTGTGTCATTGGATTAACATTTACATCATTTTGTGGATCCCAAGGCTTATTCTTATCACTTTTCGTTCTTAAATAATGTTGGTTATCCAATAAGTGCGTTTGTGTCATTCATTTAACATTTACGTCATTTTGTGCATCCCAAAGCTTATTCTAATCCATTTATGTTCTTAAGTAATATAATTCATCCAATAAGTGCGTTTGTGTCATTGAATTAAAATTTACATCATTTTGTGCATGCCAAGGCTTATTCTAATCAATTTTAGTTCCTAAAGAATGTAGTTCATCCAATAGGTGTGACTGTGCCATTGCATTAACATTTACGTCATTCTGTGCATCCCAAGGCTTATTCTAATCACATTTCGTTCTTAACGAATGATTTTCATCCAATAAGTGCGTTTGTGACATTGGATTAACATTTACATCATTTTGTGCATTCCAAGGCGTCTTCTAATCACTTTATGTTCCTAAAGAACGTAGTTCATCCAATAAGTGAGTTTGTGTCATTGGATTAACATTTATGTCATTTTGTGCATCCCAAGGCTTATTCTAATCTCTCTTCGTTCGTAAAGAATGTAGGTCATCCAATAAGTGCATTTGTATCATTGGATTAACATTTACGTCATTTCGTGCATCCCAAGGCTTATTCTAATCAATTTTCGTTCTTAAGGAATATAGGTCATCAAATAAGTTTGTTTGAGTAATTGGATTAACATTTACTTTATTTTGTTCATGCCAATGCTTATTCTAATCGCTTTTCGTTCTTAAGGAATGCAGTTCATCCAATAAGCTCGTTTGTGTCATTGGATTAACATTTACGTCATTTTGTGCATCCCAATGCTTATTCTAATCAATTTTTGTTCTTAAAGAATGTAATTCATCCAATAAGTTTGTTTGTGTCATTGGATTAACATTTTTATCGTTTTGTGCATCCCAAGGCTTATTCTAATCACATTTCGTTCTTAAAGAATGTAGTTCATCCAATAAGTGTGTTTGTGTCATTAATTTAACATTTACATCATTTTGTGCATCCCAAAGCTTATTCTAATCCATTTTCGTTCTTAACTAATATAATTCATCCAATAAGTGCGTTTGTGTCATGGAATTAACATTTACATCATTTTGTGCATTCCAAGGCTTCTTCTAATCACTTTTTGTTCCTAAAGAACGTAGTTCATCCAATAAGTGAGTTTGTGTCAGTGGATTAACATTTACGTCATTTTGTGCATCCCAAGGCTTATTCTAATCACTCTTCGTTCTTAAAGAATGTAGTTCATCCAATAAGTGCGTTTGTGTCATTGGATTAACATTTAAGTCATTTCGTGCATCTCAAGGCTTATTTTAATCAATTTTCGTTCTTAAGGAATATAGGTCATAAAATAAGTTTGTTTGAGTAATTGCATTAACATTTAGTTTATTTTGTTCATCCCAATGCTTATTCTAATCGCTTTTTGTTCTTAAGCAATACAGTTCATCCAATAAGTTCGTTTGTGTCATTGGATTAACATTTACGTCATTTTGTGTATCCCAATGCTTATTTTAATCAATTTTCGTTCTTAAAGAATGTAATTCATCCAATAAGTTTGTTTGTGTCATTGGATTAACATTTTTATCGTTTTGTGCATCCCAAGGCTTATTCTAATCACTTTTCGTTCTTAAAGAATGTAGTTCATCCAATATGTGTGTTTGTGTCATTAATTTAACATTTACGTCATTTTGTGCATCCCAAGGCTTATTTTAATCGCTTTTGTTCTTATAGAATGTAGTTCATCCAATAAGTGCGTTTGTTGCATTGGATTAAAATTTACGTCATTTTGTGCATCCCAAGGCTTGTTCTAATCACTTTCCGTTCATAAAGAATGTAGTTCATCCAATAAGTGCGTTTGTGTCGTTGAATTAACATTTACATCATAGTGTGTTGCATCAAAACACATCCCAAACCTTGGTGAGATGCATCACAGTAAACCTTATATGGTTCCTCTGGCTGTGGCAAACCAATACTGGTGAGGTTGTCAACTTTTCCTTAAGCAACGAAAAACTTTCCTCACACTTCTCTGTCCATGCAAACGGCTAATTCTTTCTGGTGAGTTGTGTCAAAGGAGCTACAATCTGAGCAAATCCTTCAATAAATCTCCTGTAGTATCCTGCCAGTCCGACAAAATTACGTATGTTTGTCATAGTCTGAGGCTGTTTCCAGGCAAGAATTGTCTCAATCTTTGCCGGATCCACAGCGATTCCTTCTTTTGTTATCACATGTCCCACACACTTCGACAAATTAGCATACAATTGCTTCTCGCGTAAGACTTCAAGAACATGGCGTAGGTGTTCTCCATGTTCTTCTTCATCCTTTGAATAAATCAATATATCATCGGTGAACACCACAACAAATTTATCCAGGAATAGGCTAATGATTCTATTCATATAATCCATAAAAATCGCTGGTGCATTCGTAACTCCAAATGGCATAACGAGATATTCATAATGTCCGTAACGGGTCCTGAAAGCAATCTTTTGAATATCTCCTTCTCTTACCCGAATCTGATGGTATCCTGACTTCAAATCAATCTTTGAAAACACCGCGACTTCTCTCAATTGGTCCATCAAATCATCGATGCGTGGTAAAGGACAACGATTCTTAATAGTTACCTTTGAAACGACACAAATTGTTCATCAACTTCTTCCCGGAAAAATCTGAAATGCCTTGACAAAGATTCAAACTTGGCTGCATATTCACCCACTGTCATGTTTCCTTGGTGTAATTTCAGAAAATCATCACCCAATTTAGTTCTAGTGCTCATCGGAAAGTACTTGTCCAAAAACTTCTTTTTGAACGATTCCCAGTTCACCTCCTCATGAGTTGATCCCATCAGTAGCCTTGTACTCCTCCACCAATACTCTGCATCCCGTAGCAGCAGTTGACCTTTACCGCTGCCTGACAATTAATCATTTCAATGATTTTCTCCATCTCCTGAATCCATTGGTCCGCTCTTCCTGGACCCTCATCGCCCTTGAACTTTGGAGGATTATGACGACGAAAATCCTCTAGTCCTCTTGATTCAGCAGCACGAATCTCTCTTTCTCTTTTCTCTAGATCACGTTGGGTCTTCGCATCCATCTGTGCAGCAACAGACGCAACCATGTTATTCATCGCTTCAGCCATCCTATCCTCCTAGCTGACGTTGGCTCTTCCAGTGTCGTCTCTCCTCGAAGGCATTTTTTCTTACAAAACCATCATCAAGTAGAAATCTCACACCACTTAGAATAATCCCAAAATATAAGTTAACAACATCATCACTTCCGCACACCACAACTAATACAAGACTTGACACTGTAACTACTTGCTCTTATGCATGATCAGATAACGACTCAAAACCAATAATCTAACGAGAGCTTTAACCCAAAACTTTAACCAAATACTCTGACACCACAATTGTAACACCCCGAGTTTTTAAACAGCGCAAGTGTATTTTTTTTTCAACAGAAATAAATAAAAAGAAGAATTTTCGAATTAATTAAACATAATTAAAATAAAATTTAAAGTTTAATCGTTTCATCAAATAATACATCGTAATTCCAATGACGAACGTAATTAAATAATTACCTCATAATAATAACTAAGTAATTAAAATTTTAAGAATTAATACTTACAATGTAATAAAAAATAATACATCATAAAAGTTGGTGTCATAACACCTCAAAAAAACATCCAGCCTGCTAAATAGTATGAGAGTGCAGAAAAGATCAGCGGAAAAGATATACAATAATTCCCAAAATAAATAATTACATCCACCGGACTCAAGACCCTATACAACAAGTCTAAACTGATCATGCACTAAAGCTATAGTAGCAAGGATTCCCTCCGCATCCCATACAAGTCTTGTCTGACTCCGCAGCTCGCCTCGATGTGACGTCCTCCTCCTCATCATACAATGAAGGATCAGTCTCCTCCGAACTCAGATCTATCCACGATCTGGGTCTCTTCAACGGTGCCGGAATCTCAAAACAATCATCTAATGTCCTGGATGGACCTGGAATATCAACTGCTGCTAACGCCTGTCTTTTATTCTTCTCTTCTGCCTCGGGTTCACGCATAGCCCCTCCAGCCACCGGGTTAGGAGTCACCACACATACCGTGGCCTCCATCTCAACCCCTCTAGTCGGCTCCTTCGCGTCCTCAAAAACTCCGTACGCCTCCAATACCAATTTGGAAGGTACCAGAAAATCAATCCTCGCGTGAGTGTGCTCTTCATAGTCGACTATCCCATCGGTCCTACAAGTCCTCGCCAACCTCCTCGTGTAAGTCGCCCTGCTTGAGACGGGGTCATATACCCAAGCAGTAGGCAAATAACGGTCAAGGAAATCTAGCGACGTTTCCGTCGTCTGGGTACTCACTGGTGGTACAGGTTTGGGGGGCATCTGAGGGCAAAGCGCAATTTTCCACAATAATAGTAAAGGGTCACCTACCGAAATTAACAAGTACCACAAAGCAATTATTTCTAAGATAACAATGTACATACATGGCATGCTCAAATGATATAACAACAGTAATGATGAAGTATGCTTACTTATGAAACGTATACATTAACATCTTCGCGAAATAGTTAATTTACATATTAATTATATTGCAAGTACAACAAAATCAGCAATCACAAACACCCATTCGGCACTCAAATTTCAATGGATACTTGCCACCCTTGGTTTCAACTCATCAACTCATATTAAAACATGACTCACAGTCAACCACCCCGATGCAATATGTAAATGCCAATGTACACAACTCTTGGAATTTCCAAGGTGCAGTCTCTCACGGACAAGCACGATTTTACAAATGGAATGGACCGTCAAATACACGCGGAACCATTTCGTAGCCTGGGTAGAATAGACCGTCTAATACACGCGGAACTACTCTAAACCCGGATAGAATAGACCGTCTAATACACGCGGAACTATTCTACAACCCTTCACGGTTAATACATTGACGTGTATTAGCCTCTCACAGGCCAAATACACAGAAGTTAAATCCTCGCACGGATAGAATGGACCGTCTAATACACGCGGAACCACTCCGTAGTCCGAGTAGAATAGATCGTCTAATACACGCGGAACTACTCTGACCCCGGATAGAATAGACCGCATCAACTCTGTGGCCCATCGCGGTCACCACCTGACTATGCAATGTATGGACATGCAATGTTTTCTCTTCCCTGAAAACAATATGTAAATACCAGCTAAAAATCCAGCCACTCCATCACCCCTCAACCATCTCAAACCATATCAATAATTCCATTATCACCACATAAACAAATAAATTCAAGAACCTCATCATCACCACCTTAAACCATCTCAAAAATTCCATTTTAAATCATCACAATCCTTTCCTATGTTTCCCCAACTCTTAAAGTTCATAAACAAATGCTTAAAACTGGAATTTTTGAAAAAACCCAGTCTCTATTCGAATACAGCTTCCTTGTATTCGAATACAGAAGCTAAAACAGTGCAAAATCAGCATCTTTCACTTCATCAATAAACAATTGAAGAACCTTATCATCACCACCTCAAACCATTTCAAAAACTCCATTTTAATTCATCACAAGCCTTCCCAATGTTTCCCCAACTCTTAAAGTTCATAAACCAATGTTTAAAACTAGAATTTTTGAAAAAAAGATAATCTGTATTCGAATACAGCTTCCTTGCATTCGAATACAGAATCTAAAATAGTGAAAAATCAGCATTCTGTATTTGAATATGAGGTTGTCGTAGTCGAATACAGATGCGAATACTGTGGCAAAAATTGCAGTCATGTATTCGAATACGACAGGGCTAGTATCCGAATATAGAGGCTAAGTCAGAAGCAAAAATCCCTTATCTGTATTCGAATATAGAGGCTCGTATTCAAATACAAGTTCAAAAATTTGAATAAAACAGAAGCTTTGTAGGCATGTATTCGAATACACCAATGCCGTATTCGAATACAGTGATATTTTCCAGAAAACTTCAACACCTTTTCAAACTCTTTTCTTTGTTACCCAACACACACCAACACATAATCACCATTTCTTTGAAACCACAAACTCAGTACATTTTTCATCAATAACAGATTTTCCAGAAAACACCTCCACCCATTTTAAATCCTTTTCTTTTGAAAATCATCATCAACACCAGAAAGTCATCAACAGAAAGTCAACCACAAAACAGAACAACCATTTTCAAACATTTGCATTTTGATCATTCCCTAAACAACATGCAAAGCATTTTCCAGTATTCCCACATAAACAAAACATCATTGATGTACTCAGCCAAAACAGCAACATCACAGATCATCAAAAACACCAACAACATGCATTTTAATTAGTTTTAACGACATGCAAAACAGTTTCACTTTAAAACAACAACAAGAACATCATCAATGGCACAATATCATGCATTTACAGCCCTAAATGCAATCTAGAAAGTGGAAGGTGCCCCTTACATCTGTTACGTTTTCTGCTCTCGTTCACTTTATTGCGACAAGAATCGGCGAAATTCCCGTTCACATTCGCCGCTACAAAAGTTAGTTCCCTAGCTCCGTAACGATGAGATGAACAACTTTTATTCTGGACACTTGTTGGTTCGTCGCTTGGATTTCCAAGTAATTTGACTTTTGAACAACTCTTCTTACCACCAGCACAAGAAAAACAGAATGGGGAAGAAAGAAATGAAACTAACGCAAGCAGTGAGGAAGGAGGGAAATGTTTCTGCCTTCTTTCCTTGCTCCTCACTCATATATATACGCATATATGTGCCACCTCACCCAACACATTAATATTATAATATTGCTTGACCATCAGGTACTTAACCACTCTCGTCATAATTAACAGATAACATGTTAATTAAATGCCCGGAATTTAATTACTCGTAATTAAATTAATTTATCCTCCATCCAATAATTTTAATTCAACCCCCAAAAATAAATATTTATATATATATATATATTTACACAAAATATACATATATTAAATATTTTACAAATATTCCCGAAATACACTTAATATTAAATCCATAATTAAATTTGAAATTTAAGGGTCTTACACACTCATTGGATGAACTACATTCCTTGACGACGAAAAGTGATTAGAATAAGCCTTGGAATGCATAAAATGAAGTAAATGTTCATCCAATGACAGAAACGCACTTATTGGATGAACTGCCTTCCTTAAAAATGAAAAGTGATTAGAATAAGCCTTGGAATGCACAAAATGACGTAATTGTTCATCCAATGACACAAACGCACTTATTGGATGAACTACATTCCTTAAGAACGAAAGGTGATTAGAATAAGCCTTGAAATGCACAAAATGACGTAAATGTTCATCCAATGACACAAACGCACTTATTGGATGAACTTCATTCCGTAACAACGAAAAGTGATTAGAATAAGCCTTGGAATGCCTAAGATGACGTAAAAGTTCATCCAATGACACAAACACACTTATTGGATGAACTACATTCCTTAAAAATGAAAAGTTATTAGAATTAGCATAGGGATGCACAAAATTACGTAAATGTTAAATTAATGACACAAACGCACTTATTTGGTGAACTACATTCCTTAAGAACGAAAAGTGGTTAGAATAAGGCTTGGAATGCACAAAATGACGTAAATGTTCATCCAATGACACATACGCACTCATTGGATAAGCTACCTTCCTTAACAACGCAAAGTGATTAGAATAATCCTTTGAATGCACAAAATGACTTAAATGTTCATCGAATGACACAAACGCACTTATTGGATGAACTACATTCCTTAAGAACGAAAAGTGATTAGAATTAGCCTAGGGATGCACAAGATGACTGTAACACCCAGAGTTTAAAACACAGCACGAGTGTATTTTTTTTTTCAATAAATAATTAAAATGAGTTTTCTAAAATTAATGTCAAGGGAATTAAAATAAAATTTTCATCAGTTCATTTCAAAAGAGAACACTTGGCCTGTGGCCACTAAACAGTTTCAGAGTGCGAAAAATACTGCGGAAAAGTCATACATTAAATCCCAAAATAAATTACATTTCCCAATACTCAAGACCCTATACAAAAGTCTAGTCTGATCATGCACTAAGCTACAGTAGCACGGTCTCCACCGTATCCTCTATAAGTCTCCGTCGTTAGTGTAACCGTCGATGGGACGGGTTTGGGTATCATCTGAGGCAAAGCCCAATTTCCACAATATAATAGCAAGGGTCACCGATCGAAATTAACAAATAATCACATAGCATATATCTCACAGTAACAAATATATACATGGCATATCATATAACAATGATGAAAATAATAATGCTCATTTGAAATTTCATGACATGTATTTTTCAAAACAGCAACCAATTAAGATGGAAAATAAGTTGTAAGTACAGCCAACACTTCAGCATTCACAATCATTCATCAGAAATTCAGATTTCATAAAGTACTCACACACATCACTTTCCAATCATCATCATATAACTCAATCGTGACCCACCGGTCAATCACCCCGATGCAATATGTATATGCTCCTGTATACAATAGCTTGGAATTACCATGGCGCAGTCGCTCACAGACCAGCACTCGTGCAGTCGCTTAACAGACCAGCACGTTATACACATACTAAGGTACAGTCGCTCACAGACCAGTACCAGTGCAGTCGCTCAGACCAGCACAATTTCACAAATGGAATGGACCGTCTAATACACGCGGAACCATCCCGTAGCCCAGATCGAATAGACCGTCTAATACACGCGGAACTACTCTAAACCCGGATGGAACAGACCGTCTAATACACGCGAAACTGTTCTGTAACCATCATGGTCGCTACAATTACATGTATTAGCCTCTCACAAGCCAAATACACAGAACTTAAATCCTCGCACGGATAGAATGGACCGTTTAATACACGTGGAACCACTCCGTAGCCCGAGTAGAATAGACCGTCTAATACACGCGGAACTACTCTGACCCCAGATAGAACAGATCGTGTAATACACGCGGAACTATTCTATCACCCATGGTTACTACTTAACTTCGCGGCCCATCACGGTCACCGCATCAACTCTATGGCCTATCGCGGTCACCACCTGACTATGCAATGCATGAATATGCAGTGTTTTCTCTTAACTGAAAACAGTATCCAAAATCAGAAAAAATTCATGCCATCCCATCATATTTCAAAACATCTCAACATAATCAATATCATCATCCACATCAATGATTAAACAGTCAAGCAATCATTAACAATTCACATTATCTCACAAATTCCATACTTAATCATCTCAAGGCTTTCCATTGTTCCCCAAACTCTTAAAATTCACAATACAGTGTTTAAAACTGGAAAATACGAATCTGTATTCGAATACAGCCTCTCCGTATTCGAATACAGGAGACAAAACAGTGCAGAATTAACACTCTGTATTCGACTACAACCCCCCTGGAAGTAGAATACAGAGGCAGTCTCCGTCCATAAATCAACATTTTTTCCTACATCAGTAAAGTCCCAAAAACTTCATCACCCCTACTTCAAACTATCACAAAAAATTCCATTTTAATTCGTCATAAACCTTCCCAATACTCCCCAACACGTAGGGTTCAGAAAACAATGTTGAAAATCTTGGAATTTCTAAAAACCCGAATCTGTATTCGAATACAGATCCCTTGTATAGGAGTACAGAAGCTGAAACTGTAATTTCAACATTTTGTATTCGAATATACCATGCCTGTAGTCGAATACAGAAGCCAAATACAGAACCAGAATGATCAACATCAGAACATCAGAAATAGAACCAGAATCAGAATCATCAACACCAGAACATCAGAAAATAGAACCATAATCAGAATGATTAACACCAGAATCATCAAAAGCAAAACAGAATGATTCACATTAGAATCATCAGAAGCAAAACAGAATGATTCACACCAGAATCATCAGAAGCAAAACAGAATGATTCACACCAGAATCATCACAAGCAAAACAGAATGATTCACACCAGAATCATCAGAAGCAAAACCAAATGATTCACACCAGAATCATCAAAAGCAAAACAGAATGATTCAAACCAGAATCATCAGAAGCAAAACAGAAAGATTCACACCAGAATCATCAGAAGCAAAACAAAATGATTCACACCAGAATCATCAGAAGCAGAAATAGAAACAGAATGACATTAATACATTCAGTCAAATAGAAATCATCACATAGCATCAAAACACCATCAGTATGCATTTTCGCATTTTATGCAAAACAGTTTTATGAACATGCATTTTGATCAACTTTAAAATAACATGCCAAACATTTTTCAGTTTTCCCACATAAGCAAAACAACATGTTATATCAGCAAAAACAGCCAACATCACAAAATCATCAACATCAACAGAATGCATTTCTCATTCTTCAAAATGACATGCAAAACAGTTTTTCTTCAAAAATAGAAATGGAACAACGTGCATGTCATAACAATATGCATTTACAGCCCTAATGCAACTAGAAAGTGGAAGGTGCCCTTACCCTTGTTGCGTTTTCTGCTTCTGCTCGCGTTTTTGTGTCAAAAACGGCGAAACTCCCGCCTGCGTTTGCTGCTACGAAACTGGGTTCTTTAGCTTTGTAATGATGTGGGGAACAACTTTTGTACTGGGGCTTTGGTGTTTCGGTGCTTGGATTTCCAAGTAATGGCACTTTTGAGGAACTCTCTTTTTCCTTTCTTTTGAACGAACTGGAACAGAACAAAATGGGAGGAAAGGGATACTGTTACATGCAATACTGTTACATGCAGTATGGGGGAGAGAAAGTTTTCTACCTTTGCTTTGTCCTTTGTAGTCCATACACAGGAACCTCCATGTGCCACCTCATCACAATTAATGTTAAAATATTGCTGGATCCTCCAGCACTTAAACGTTTTGCAATTAGTCGCTAATCCTTAATTAACTGTCCAATTAATTTAACTACTCGTAATTCAATTAATTTATTCTTCATCCAATAATTTTAATTCATCTTCCAAAATAAATATTTATATATATATATATATTCACTCAAAACATACATATATTAAATATTTTACAAATATCCCCAAAATACCCTTAATATTAATTCCAAAATTAATATTAAATTTAAGGGTCTTACAATGACGTAAATGTTAAATGAATGACACAAACGCACTTATTGGACGAACAACATTGGTTAAGAACGAAAAGTGATTAGAATAAGCCTTAGAATGCCCAAAATGATGTAAATGTTCATATAATGACACAAACGCACTTATTGGATGAACTACATTCCTTAAGAACGAACAGTGATTAGAATAAGCCTTGGAATGCACAAAATGACGTAAACGTTCATCCAATGTTAGAAATGCACTTATTGGATGAACTACATTCCTTAAGAACGAAAAGTGATTAAAATAAGCCTTAGGATGCAAAAAATGATATAAATGTTAAATTATTGACACAAACACATTTATTGGATGAACAACATTGGTTAAGAACGAAAAGTGATAAAAACAAGCCTTGGAATGCACAAAGTGACGTAAACGTTCATCCAATGACACAAACGCACTTATTGGATGAACTACATTACTTAACAACAAAAAGTGATTCGAATAAGCCTTAGGATGCACAAAATGACGTAAATGTTAAATTAATGACACAAACGCAATTATTGGATGAACAACATTGGTTAAGAACAAAAAGTGATTAGAATAAGCCTTGGAATGCACAAAATGACGTAAATGTTGCTCCAATGATACAAACGCACTCATTGGATTAACTACATTCCTTAAGAACGAAAAGTGATTAGAATAAGCCTTGGAATGCACAAAATGACGGAAACGTTCATCCAATGACAGAAACGCACTTATTGGATGAACTACATTCCTTAAGAACGAAAAGTGATTAGAATAGGCCTTAGGATGCAAAAAATGATGTAAATGTTAAATTATTGACACAAACGCATTTATTGGATGAACAACATTGGTTAAGAACGAAAAGTGATAAAAACAAGCCTTGGAATGCACAAAATGACGTAAACGTTCATCCAACGACACAAACGCACTTATTGGATGAACTACATTACTTAACAACAAAAAGTGATTCGAATAAGCCTTAGGATGCACAAAATGACGTAAATGTTAAATTAATGACACAAACGCAATTATTGGATGAACAACATTGGTTAAGAACAAAAAGTGATCGAATAAGCTTTGGAATGCACAAAATGACGTAAATGTTGCTCCAATGATACAAACGCACTCATTGGATTAACTACATTCCTTAAGAATGAAAAGTGATTAGAATAAGCCTTCGAATGCACAAAATGACGTAAATGTTCATCCAATGACACAAACGTATTTATTGGATGGACTACATTCCTTAACAACAAAAAGTGATAAGAATTATCCTAAGGAGCAAAAAATGACATAAATGTTAAATTAATGACACAAACGCATGTACTTGATGAATAAAATTGGTTAAGAACAAAAAGTGATTAGAATAAGTCTTGGAATGCACAAAATGACGAAAATGTTCATCCAATGAGACAAACGCACATATTGGAGGAACAACATTGGTTATGAACCAAAAGTGATTAGAATAAGCCTTGAAACGCACAAAATGACGTAATTGTTCATCCAACGACACAAACGTACTTATTAGATGAACTACATTCCTTAAGAGCTAAAAGTGATTCGGATAACCCTTAGGATGCACAAAATGACGTAAATGTTAAATTAATGACACAAACGCACTTATTGGATGAATAACATTGGTTAAAAACGAAAAGTGATTAGAATAAGCCTTGGAATGCACAAAATGATGTACATGTTGATCCAATGATACAAACGCACTCATTGGATGAACTACCTTCCTTAAGAATGAAAAGTGATTAGAATAAGCCTTGGAATGCACCAAATGATGTAATTGTTCATCCAAACACACAAACGCACTTATTGGATGAAGTACATACATTAAGAACGAAAAGTGATTAGAATAACCCTTGGAATGCACAAAATGACGTAAATGTTCATCCAACGACACAAACTCACTCATTGGATGAGCTACATTCCATTACAACGAAAAGTGATATAATAAGCCTTGGAATGCATAAAATGACGTAAATGTTCATCCAATAACACAAATGCACTTATTGGATGAACTAAATTCTTTAAGAACGAAAAGTGATTAAAATTAGCCTAGGGATGCACAAAATGACCTAAATGTTAAATTAATAAGACAAACGCACTTGTTGGCTTAACAACATTGGTTAAGAACGAAACGTGATTAGAATAAGCCTTGGAATGCACAAAATGACGTAAATGTTCATCCAATGTCACAAACGCACTTATTGGATGAACTACATACCTTCAGAACGAAAAGTGATTAGAATAACCCTTGGAATGCACAAAATGACGTAAATGTTCATCCAACAACACAAACTCACTGATTGGATGAGCTACATTCCATTACAACGAAAAGTGATATAATAAGCCTTGGAATGCATAAAATTACGTCAATGTTCATCCAATGCCACAAACGCACTTATTGGATGAACAGCATTGGTTAAGAACGAAAAGTGATTAGAATATGCCTTGAAATGCACAAACTGATGTAATTGTTCATCCAATGACACAAACGCACTTATTCGATGAAATACATTCGTTCAGAACGAAAAGTGATTAGAATAAGCCTTGGAATGCACAAAATGACTTAAATGTTCATCCAATGACACAAATGCATTTATTGGATGAAATACATTCCTTAAGAACAAAAAGTGATTAAAATAAGCCTCGGAATGCACGAAATAACGTAAATGTTCATCCAATGACACTAACGCACTCAGTAAATGAGCTACATACCATAGCAACGAAAAGTGATAGAATAAGCCTTGGAATGCATAAAATGAAGTAAATGTTCATCCAATGACACAAACGCACTTATTGGATGAACTAAATTCCTTAAGTACGAAAAATGATTAGAGTTAGCCTAGGGATGCACAAAATGACGGAAATGTTAAATTAATGACACAAACGCACTTATTTGATGAACAACGTTGGTTAAGAACGAAAAGTGATAAGAATAAGCCATGGAATGCACAAAATGACGTAAATGTTAATCCAATGACACAAACGCACTTATTGGATGAACTGTATTCCTTAAGAACAAAAAGTGATTAGAATAACCTTTAAAATGCACAAAATGACATAAATGTTCATCAATTGACACAAAAGCACTTATTGGATGTACTACATTTCTTTTAAGAACTAAAAGTAATTAGAATAAGCATTGGAATGCACAAAGTGACTTAAATGTTCATCCAATGACACAAACGCACTCATTGGATGAACTACATTCCTTAACAACGAAAAGTGATTAAAATAAGCATTGGAATGCATCAAATGACGTAAATGTGCATTCAATGACACAAACACACTTATTGGATGAACTACATTCCATAAGAACGAAAAGTGATTAGAATAAGCCTTGGAATGCACAAAATGACGTAAATGTTCATCAAATGACACAAACGTACTTATTAGATAAACTACATTCCTTAAGAGCTAAAAGTGATTCGGATAAGCCTTAGGATGCTCAAAATGACGTAAATGTTAAATTAATGACACAAACGCACTTATTGGATGAACAACATTGGTTAAGAACGAAAAGTGATTAGAATAAGCCTTGGAATGCACAAAATGATGTAAATGTTGATCCAATGATACAAACGCACTCATTGGATGAACTACCTTCCTTAAGAATGAAAAGTGATTACAATAAGCCTTGGAATGCACAAAATGATGTAATTGTTCATCCAATGACACAAACGCACTTATTGGATGAACTACATACCTTCAGAACGAAAAGTGATTAGAATAACCGTTAGAATGCACAAAATGATGTAAATGTTCATCCAACGACACAAACTCACTGATTGGATGAGCTACATTCCATTACAACGAAAAGTGATATAATAAGCCTTGGAATGCATAAAATGACGTCAATGTTCATCCAATGACACAAGCGCACTTATTGGATGAACTAAATTCCTCAAGAACGAAAAGTGAATAGAATTAGCCTAGGGATGCACAAAATGACCTAAATGTTAAATTAATAAGACAAACGCACTTGTTGGATGAACAACATTGGTTAAGAACGAAAAGTGATTAGAATAAGCCTTGGAATGCACAAAATGACGTAAATGTTCATCCAATGTCACAAACGCACTTATTGGATGAACTACCTTCCTTTAGAACGAAAAGTGATTCGAATAAGCCTTAGGATGCACAAAATGACTTAAATGTTAAATTAATGACACAAACGCACTTATTGGATTAACAACATTGCTTAAGATCGAAAACTTATTAGAATAAGCATTGGAATGCACAAAGTGACTTAAATGTTCATCCAATGACACAACCTCACTCATTGGATGAACTACATTCCTAAACAACAAAAAGTGATTAGAATAAGCATTGGAATGCACAAAATGACGTAAATGTTCATCCAATGACACAAACACACTTATTGGATGAACTACATTCCTTATGAACGAAAAGTTATTCGAATTAGCCTAGGGATGCACAAAAGGACGTAAATGTTAAATTAATGACACAAACGCACTTACTAGATGAACAACATTGGTTAAGAACAAAAAGTGATTAGAATAAGCCTTGGAATGCACAAAATGACGTAATTGCTCATCCAATGACACAAACGCACTTATTGGATGAACAACATTGGTTAAGAACGAAAAGTGATTAGAATATGCCTTGAAATGCACAAACTGATGTAATTGTTCATCCAATGAGACAAACGCACTTATTGGATGAAATACATTCGTTAAGAACGAAAAGTGATTAGAATAAGCCTTGGAATGCACAAAATGACTTAAATGTTCATCCAATGACACAAACGCATTTATTGGATGAAATACATTCCTTAAGAACAAAAAGTGATTAAAATAAGCCTCGGAATGCACAAAATAACGTAAATGTTCATCCAATGACACTAACGCACTCAGTAAATGAGCTACATACCATAGCCACGAAAAGTGATAGAATAAGCCTTGGAATGCATAAAATGAAGTAAATGTTCATCCAATGACACAACCGCACTTATTGGATGAACTAAATTCCTTAAGTACGAAAAATGATTAGAATTAGCCTAGGGATGCACAAAATGACGGAAATGTTAAATTAATGACACAAACGTACTTATTTGATGAACAACGTTGGTTAAGAACGAAAAGTGATAAGAATAAGCCATGGAATGCACAAAATGACGTAAATGTTCATCCAATGACACAAACGCACTTATTGGATGCACTACATTTCTTTTAAGAACTAAAAGTAATTAGAATAAGCATTGGAATGCACAAAGTGACTTAAATGTTCATCCAATGACACAAACGCACTCATTGGATGAACTACATTCCTTAACAACGAAAAGTGATTAAAATAAGCATTGGAATGCAAAAAATGACGTAAATGTTCATTCAATGACACAAACACACTTATTGGATGAACTACATTCTATAAGAACGAAAAGTGATTAGAATAAGCCTTGGAATGCACAAAATGACGTAAATGTTCATCCAATGACACAAACGTACTTATTAGATGAACTACATTCCTTAAGAGCTAAAACTGATTCGGATAAGCCTTAGGATGCTCAAAATGACGTAAATGTTAAATTAATGACACAAACGCACTTATTGGATGAACAACATTGGTTAAGAACGAAAAGTGATTAGAATAAGCATTGGAATGCACAAAATGATGTAAATGTTGATCCAATGATACAAACGCACTCATTGGATGAACTGCCTCCCTTAAGAATGAAAAGTGATTAGAATAAGCCTTGGAATGCACAAAATGATGTAATTGTTCATCCAATGACACAAACGCACTTATTAGATGAACTACATACCTTCAGAACGAAAAGTGATTAGAATAACCCTTAGAATGCACAAAATGACGTAAATGTTCATCCAACGACACAAACTCACTGATTGGATGAGCTACATTCCATTACAACGAAAAGTGATATAATAAGCCGTGGAATGCATAAAATTACGTCAATGTTCATCCAATGACACAAACGCACTTATTGGATGAACTAAATTCCTTAAGAACGAAAAGTGATTAGAATTAGCCTAGGGATGCACAAAATGACCTAAATGTTAAATTAATAAGACAAACGCACTTGTTGGATGAACAACATTGGTTAAGAACGAAAAGTGATTAGAATAAGCCTTGGAATGCACCAAATGACGTAAATGTTTATCCAATGACACAAACGCACTTATTGGTTGAACTAAATTCCTTAAGAACGAAAAATGATTAGAATTAGCCTAGGGATGCACAAAATGACAGAAATGTTAAATTAATGACACAAACGCACTTATTTGATGAACAACATTGGTTAAGAAGGAAAAGTGACAAGAATAAGCCATGGAATGCACAAAATGACGTAAATCTTCATCCTATGGCACAAACGCACTTATTGGATGAACTACATTCCTTAAGAACGAAAAGTGATTAGAATAAGCCTTGGAATGCACAAAATGACGTAAATGTTCATCCAATGACACAAACGTACTTATTAGATGAACTACATTCCTTAAGAGCTAAAATTGATTCGGATAAGCCTTAGGATGCTCAAAATGACGTAAATGTTAAATTAATGACACAAACGCACTTATTGGATGAACAACATTGGTTAAGAACGAAAAGAGATTAGAATAAGCCTTGGAATGCACCAAATGACGTAAATGTTCATCCAATGACACAAACGCACTTATTGGTTGAACTAAATTCCTTAAGAACGAAAAATGATTAGAATTAGCCTAGGGATGCACAAAATGACGGAAATGTTAAATTAATGACACAAACGCACTTATTTGATGAACAACGTTGGTTAAGAACGAAAAGTGATAAGAATAAGCCATGGAATGCACAAAATGACGTAAATGTTCATCGAATGACACAAACACACTTATTGGATGAAGTGCATTCCTTAAGAACAAAAAGTGATTAGAATAAGCTTTAAAATGCACAAAATGACATAAATGTTCATCAAATGACACAAAAGCACTTATTGGATGAACTACATTTCTTTTAAGAACTAAAAGTAATTATAATAGCATTGGAATGCACAAAGTGACTTAAATGTTCATCCAATGACACAAACCCACTCATTGGATGAACTACATTCCTTAACAACGAAAAGTGATTAAAATAAGCATTGGAATGCAAAAAATGACGTAAATGTTCATTCAATGACACAAACACACTTATTGGATGAACTACATTCTATAAGAACGAAAAGTGATTAGAATAAGCCTTGGAATGCACAAAATGACGTAAATGTTCATCCAATGACACAAACGTACTTATTAGATGAACTACATTCCTTAAGAGCTAAAATTGATTCGGATAAGCCTTAGGATGCTCAAAATGACGTAAATGTTCATCAAATGACACAAATGCACTTGTTGCATGAACTACATTTCTTTTAAGATGTTCATCCAACGATACAAACTCACTCATTGGATGAACTACATTCCTTAACAACGAAAAGTGATTAGAATAAGCATTGAAATGCACAAAATGACGTAAATGTTCATCCAATGACACAAACACACTAATTGGATGAACTACATTCCTTATGAACGAAAAGTTATTAGAATTAGCCTAGGGATGCACAAAATGACGTAAATGTTAAATTAATGACACAAACGCACTTACTAGATGAACAACATTGGTTAAGAACAAAAAGTGATTAGAATAAGTCTTGGAATTCTCAAAATGACGTAATTGCTCATCCAATGACACAAACGCACTTATTGGATGAACAACATTGGTTAAGCACGAAAAGTGATTAGAATATGCCTTGGAATGCACAAACTGACGTAATTGTTCATCCAATGACACAAACGCACTTATTGGATGAACTACATTTGTTAAGAACGAAAAGTGATTAGAATAAGCCTTGGAATGCACAGAATGACGTAAATGTTCATCCGATGACACAAACGCATTTATTGGATGAAATGCATTCCTTAAGAACGAAAAGTGATTAGAATAAGCCTTGGAATGCACAAAATAACGTAAATGTTCATCCAATGACACAAACGCACTTATTGGATGAACTAAATTCCTTAAGAACGAAAAGTCATTAGAATTAGCCTAGGGATGAACAAAATGACGGAAATGTTAAATTAATGACACAAACGCACTTATTTGATGAACAACATTGGTTAAGAACGAAAAGTGATAAGAATATGCCATGGAATGCACAAAATGACGTAAATGTTCATCCAATGACACAAACGCACTTATTGGATGAAATACATTCCTTAAGAACGAAAAGTAATTTGAATAAGCCTTAAAATGCACAAAATGACATAAATGTTCATCAAATGATACAAACGCACTTATTGGATGAAATACATTTCTTATGAACGAAAAGTAATTAGAATAAGCATTGGAATGCACAAAGTGACTTAGATGTTCATCCAATGACACAAACGCACTCATTGGATGAACTACATTTCTTAACAACGAAAAGTGATTAAAAAAAGCATTGGAATGCATAAAATGACGTAAATGTTCATTCAATGACACAAACACGCTTATTGGATGAACTACATTCCATAAGAACGAAAAGTGATTAGAATAAGCCTTGGAATGCACAAAATGACGTAGATGTTCATCCAATGACACAAACACACTTATTCGATGAACTACATTCCTTAAGAACGAAAAGTGATTAGAATAAGCCTTAAAATGCACAAAATGACATAAATGTTCATCAAATGACACAAATGCACTTGTTGCATGAACTACATTTCTTTTAAGAACGAAAAGTAATTAGAATAAGCATTGGAATGCACAAAGTGACTTAAATTTTCATGCAATGAAATAAACGCACTCATTGGATGAACTACATTCCTTAACAACGAAAAGTGATTAAAATAAGCATTGGAATGCATAAAATGACGAAAATGTTCATTCAATGACACAAACACACTTATTGGATGAACTACATTCCATAAGAACGAAAAGTGATTAGAATAAGCCTTGGAATGCACAAAATGACGTAAATGTTTATCCAATCACACAAACGTACTTATTAGATGAACTACATTCCTTAAGAGCTGAAATTGATTCGGATAAGCCTTAGGATGCTCAAAATGACGTAAATGTTAAATTAATGACACAAACGCACTTATTGGATGAACAACATTAGTTAAGAACGAAAAGTGATTAGAATAAGCCTTGGAATGCACAAAATGATCTAAATGTTTATCCAATGATACAAACGCACTCATTGGATGAACTGCCTTCCTTAAGAATGAAAAGTGATTAGAATAATCCTTGGAATGCACAAAATGACGTAATTGTTCATCCAATGACACAAACGCACTTATTGGATGAACTACATACCTTAAGAACGAAAAGTGATTAGAATAACCCTTGGAATGCACAAAATGACGTAAATGTTCATCCAACGACACAAACTCACTTATTGGATGACCTATGTTCCATTACAACGAAAAGTGATATAATAAGCCTTGGAATGCGTAAAATGACATAAATGTTCATCCAATGACACAAATGCACTTATTGGATGAACTAAATTCCTTAAGAACGAAAAGTGATTAGAATTAGCCTAGGGATGCACAAAATGACCGAAATGTTAAATTAATGACACAAACGCACTTATTTGATGAACAACATTGGTTAAGAACGAAAAGTGATAAGAATATGCCATGGAATGCACAAAATGACGTAAATGTTCATCCAATGACACAAACGCACTTATTGGATGAAATACATTCCTTAAGAACGGAAAGTGATTTGAATAAGCCTTAAAATGCACAAAATGACATAAATGTTCATCAAATGATACAAACGCACTTATTGGATGAACTACATTTCTTATGAACGAAAAGTAATTAGAATAAGCATTGGAATGCACAAAGTGACTTAAATGTTCATCCAATGACACAAACGCACTCATTGGATGAACTACATTTCTTAACAACGAAAAGTGATTAAAATAAGCATTGGAATGCATAAAATGACGTAAATGTTCATTCAATGACACAAACACACTTATTGGATGAACTACATTCCATAAGAACGAAAAGTGATTAGAATAAGCCTTGGAATGCACAAAATGACGTAAATGTTCATCCAATGACACAAACACACTTATTGGATGAACTACATTCCTTAAGAACGAAAAGTTATTCAAATATGCCTTAGGATGCACAAAATGACGTAAATGTTAAATTAATGATAAAAACGCACTTACTAGATGAACAACATTGGTTAAGAACAAAAAGTGATTAGAATAAGTCTTGGAATGCACAAAATGACGTAAATGCTCATCCAATGACACAAACACACTTATTGGATGAACAACATTGGTTAAGAACGAAAAGTGATTAGAATATGCCTTGTGTAAGACCCTTAATTTTTAATTAAAATTATGGAATTAATTTCAAGTGTATTTTGGGGATATTTGTAAAATATTCAATATATGTATGTTTTGAGTAAATATATATATATATATATAAATATTTATTTTGGAAGATATATTAAGATTATTGGATTAAGAATAAAATAATTATTTACGAGTAATTAACTTAACAGATAGTTAATTAAGGGATTAGCGGCTAATTGCGACGAGATTGGTTAAGTGCAGAGGATCGGACAAGTGTCGGGTGAGGTGGCACCCACACAAGCCTATAAATAGGAGTGAGAAGGATGATAAAATGAGAACACCATTCCTCCTTCCTCACTGCCTATACTGCATGTAACAGTAATGTAACACCCGAGTTTAAAACACAGCCCGGGTGCATTTTTTTTTTTTTTCAAATAAATAATTAAAATGAGTTTTCCAAAATTAATATCAAGGGAATTAAGATAAAATCAGTTCATTTCAAATGTTATCCCCCAATCAGTGTCAGAGTGTGGAAAAATACAACGGAAAAAGTATTACATTAATTCCCAAAATAAAATTACATTTCCCAAAACCCAAGACCCTATACAAAAGTCTAGACTGATCATGCACTAAGCTACAGTAGCACGGTCTCCACCGTATGCTCTACAAGTCTCTTCTTCAGCCAGTTGTATGCCCCTATGCGTCGTCCACGAATACTCCGTATTTGAAAAATCAGGGAAAACTAACGACGTTTCCGTCGTTAGCGTATCCGTCGGTAGGACGAGTTCGGGTAATATCTGAGGGCAAAGCCCAAAGTCCACAATATAATAGCAAGGGGTCACCGACCGAAAATAACAGATAATCACATAGCATATATTGCACAACAACATGTATAATCATGGTATAACATATGATGATGAGGAAATAATAACGCTCATTTGAAAATTTATGACTTACATGCCTTTTCAAAACAGCAGTCAATGATTATGAAGTATGCGGTAAGTACAAACAACACATCAACAAAACATAATCATTAATTCAGAATTTCAGATTCTGGACAGCACTCACACACATTAATTTCCAACATTCATCATATAAACAATCGTGACACACCGGTCAAATCCTCAATGTAATGCATATATGCTCATGCATAATTTTCTTGGAATCACCAAGGTGCAGTAACTCACAGACCAGCACAATTTGACGGCCCTCATGACCAGGGTGCAATCGCTCACAGATCAGCATCACTGCAGTCGCTCACAGACCAGCACTCGTGCAGTCGCTCACAGACCAGCACGTTTGACGTAAACCAAGGTACAATCGCTCACAGATCAGTACCTAGTGTAGTCGCTCACAGACCAGCACTCGTGCAGTCGCTCACAGACCAACACGTTTGACGTAAACCAAGGTACAATCGCTCACAGATCAGTACCTAGTGCAATCGCTATCAGATCACCACTCGTGCAATCGCTCACAGATCAGCACTCGTGCAATCGCTCACAGATCAGCACGTGCTTGCGCATTACTCCGTGGCCCATCGCGGGTATCACTTGACTATGCAATGCATGCATATGCAGTGTTTCATTTCTCTAGAAACAATATGCAAAATCAGAAAATTCATGCTCTTCATCATGTTTAAATATTTCAGCACAGTCATAAATAACAACATCACAATCATGATTAAACAGTCCATTAATCATTACTACTTTGAAAAGTTTTCCCAGACTCGTAAAATTCACTTATAGAGTTTAAACTTGAGGATTGCTGGAATTCTACGAATCTGTATTCGAATACAGCTCCTCTGTATTCGAATACAGAAGCCAAAAACAGTATAGAATCACTCTCTGTATTCGAATACAGCCCTCTGGAATTCGAATACAGAGGCAGATTTCAGTGCATAAATCAACCTCTTTCATTACATCAGTAAAGTTTCGAAAACTTCATCACCACAACATCAAAATATCACCAAAGGTTCCATTTGAATTCCCCACAACAATCCCAACATTCCCCAAACACTCAGGGTTTGCAAAACACTCTTAAAAACTTGGAATTTTCTGCAAACTCGAATCTGTATTCGAATACAGATCCCCTGTATTCGAATACAGAAGCATGAACTGCAGTTTTAACATTCTGTATTCGAATACAGCATGCCTGTAGTCGAATGCAGAAGACCAATCCTTGAAAATTTCAGCATTTCTCCCATGTCCTTAAAGGTTTTTCAAAACATCATCCCTTCCACTTTAAAACCATTTCACAGACCTCATTTAAATCCTTCTCAAAGTTTCTCAATACTTTAAAACTCACATGATAGTGATTAAAATTGATTTTTCTGGAAAACACAAATCTGTATTCGAATACAGCTTCCTTGTATTCGAATACAGAAGCTAAAAATTGAGTTTCTGGAAAAACTCGAATCTGTAGTCGAATACAGCATGCGTGTAGTCGACTACAGATGCGAATACAGTGTTTAAAATTTCACTTCTGTATTCGAATACGACATAGTCGTAATTGAATACAGATGTTTTAGTCAGAAGTAAAAATCCTTCTTCTGTATTCGACTACAGGGGCTCATAGTCGAAAACTTAGGGAAAACAGAAGCTGGACAGGTTGTATTCGAATACACACATGTTGTATTCGAATACACCTTCGAAAAACCAGTGAAATACTTCCTGAAACATCCACATTTTTTTCAAACTATTTCTTTTAAAGATGACAACCAAACATTAAACAGATTCTGCACTTTTCAAAACCCTTTCCTCATTTAAAATCCCTTTTTCCTTTAAATCATCAACACCACTAGAATCATCACAAATAACCAGAATCAGAATCATCAATATCATCAAGATCACCCAGAACAAACAAAATCAGAATCATCACTATCATCAGAATCACACAAGACATCCAGAATCAGAATCATTCATATCATCAGAATAAACATGCAAGTACTCAGTTTCTTCAAACATCAGAAACATGCAAATACTCAGTTTCTTCAAACATCAGAAACATGCAAATACTCATTTCTTCAAACATCAGAAACATGCAACTACTCAGTTTCTTCAAATATCAGAAACATGCAAATACTCAGTTTCTTCAAACATCAGAAACATGTAACTACTCAGTTTCTTCAAACATCATAAACATGCAAATACTCAGTTCCTTCAAACATCAGAATATCGTGCAAGCATCACTAAACAACAAACCCCAAACAGAATGCATTTTTGCATTTTAAGACTATTTTCAAAACAGTTTTAAGACATGCATTTTATTCATCATTAAAATGACATGCAACATTTTCCAGCTTTCACTCATAAATAAAATAACATGTTTTATTAGTAAAACAGCAGCAACCACCATCTCAGATAAATCACATATCAACAAAATGCATTTTACTTCAAATGTCATTTTCGAAAACAGTCTTTCTCTGAAAACAGAACTGAAATAACACTCATTCATGGCCCTAATGCATCTAAAAATGGAAGGTTCCCTTACCCTTGTAGCGTGCTCTACTTCTGCTCAAGTCTGGGCGTCAAAAATGGCGAACTGCTCCCTGTGTTTGCTGCTGTAAAACTGGGCTCTTTGGCTTCGTAACGAGGTGGGGATTAACTTTACTACTGTGGGTTTTCTAGTTTGATGGTTGGAATTTCAGTTAATGGTGTTTGGAGGAATTTCCCTCTCTTCAATTTGAATTCGGGAATGGCAGAACAGAGACAGAATGGGAGGGGAGATGGAGTTGGTACATGCAATATGGGCAGTGAGGAGGAAGGAATGGTGTTCTGACTTCACCATCCTTCTCACTCCTATTTATAGGCTCTCATGGTGCCACCTCACTTGCCACTTGTCTGATTTCCAGCTTTTAATTGTCTTGTAATTAGCCATTAATCCTTACTTAATGGTTTGATTAATTTAGTTACTTGAAATTAAATTAATTTAATTCTTCATCCAATAATTTTAATTCATCTTCCAAATAAATATATATATATATATATATTCACTTAAAACATACATATATTAAATATTTACAAAAATTCCCGAAATACCCTTGACAATAATTCCAAAAATTAATATTTAAAATTAAGGGTCTTACAAGTACTCTCTTCCCTCCCATTCTGTTATGCCTCCAGTTCACGATTTCGAAAGAAAAGAGACGGAGTTCCTCAAAAGTGCCATTAATTGGAAACCCAGGCACCAAACCTGAAAACCCCCAGTACAAAAGTGGTTCCGCACATCATTACGGAGCTAGAGAACCCAGTTTCGTAGCAGCAAACGCAAGCGGCAGTTTCACCGGTTTTTGACGCGTAAACGGGAACGAAAGCAGAAATGTGAGCAGAAGCAGAAAACGCAACAAGGGTAAGGGCACCTTCCACTTTCTAGTTGCATTTTAGGACTGTAAATGTATGTTTGAGGTGTGATCATATTTGAGTTTCTGTTTTGAAAAAGAAACTGTTTTACATGACATTTTGAAAGATGAAAGAAAATGCATTCTGTTGAGGTTTTAAAAATCTGCAATATGCTGTTTTGGGTGGTTATTCCAATGATGTTTTGTTTATGTCGGAAAGTTGAAAAATGCATTGCATGTTATTTTGAAGATGATTAAAAAGCATATTCATAAAACTGTTTTGAATATTGTTATAAAATGCAAAAATGCATTATGTTGGCATTTTGCTGCTATGTGATGCTTGCTGTTTGGCTGAATGTGTTAATGTTGTTCTGATGTTTGAGAAGCTGAAATGCTTGCATAATGTTCTGATGGTTTGAGAAAGCTGAAATGCTTTGCATGTTATTCTGTTTGTGTGAGAAAGCTTAAATGCTTTGCATGTTGTTCTGTTTTGAGTCTGATTTTCTGTTTGGAGGATTTAAGCAAAACTGTGAAGTTGCTTTTGGTGTTGATGATTCTGTTTCTGTTCTGTGTGATTAACATTCTGTTTTTGAGTGATTCTGGTGATGCTGATGTTTCAAAGGAAAAGGGATTTTAAATGATGAAAGTGTTTCTTCTGGAAAATCTGCATTGATGAAAAATGCCTGAGTTTTGTGGTTCTAAAGACATGCAGAATCTGTTTGGGGTTGTACATGTTTTTCAAATGAAAAAGATTGAAAATGTGTTTTTTAGGAAAAGTTCACTAAATTCGAAGGTGTATTCGAATACAACATGAGTGTATTCCAATACAGCCTGTAAAGTCTCTGTTTTACTCAAGTTTTCAAACTTGTATTCGAATACGGGCCTCTGTATTCAAATACAGAGGAAGGATTTTTGCTTCTGACTTAGCATCTGTATTCGACTACGACTCTGTCGTATTCGAATACAGAAGTGAGATTTTAACACTGTATTCGCATCTATATTCGACTACGACAGTCTCGTATTCGAATACAGAATGCTAGTTTTTCACAATTTTTGCTTCTGTATTTGAATACAAGGGAGCTGTATTCGAATACAGATTCAAGTTTTTCCAGAAACTCAGTTTTTAGCTTCTGTATTCAAATACAAGGAAGCTGTATTCGATTCCTTGTATTCGAATACAGATTCGTGTTTTCCAGAAAATCAAGTTTTAAGCACTGCCATGTGAACTTTAAAGTGTCGGAGAAGGTTTGAAACAATTTAAAATGAAGTTTTTGAATAGTTTTGAAGAAGAGATGATGAGTTTAATAAAAACTTCAATGATGGTGGGAAAATGCTGATTATACACTGTTTTTGACTTCTATATTCGACTACTGGCATGCTGTATTCGAATACAGAATGTTGAAATTACAATTTCAGCTTCTGTATTCGAATACAAGGGGGTCGTATTCGAATACAGATTCGTGTTTTTCAAAAATCTAGAGTTTTAAACATTGTTTTATAAACCTTAAGTGTTGGGGATCATTTGGGAAGGTTTGTGATGAATTAAAATGGAATTTTTGTAACAGTTTGAAGTGAGGGTGATGAAGTTTTTGAGAGTCTACTGATATAGTGAAAGATATTGATTTTTACACTGTGACAGCCTCTGTATTCGAATACAAGAAGGCTGTATTCTAATACAGAGTGTAATTATGCACTGTTTTTGGCTTCTGTATTCGAATACAGAGAGGCTGTATTCGAATACAGATCCGTATTTTTCAGAAAACTTAGTTTTGAACACTGTTTTATGAATTTTTAAGAGCTTGGGAAACATTGGAAAGACTTAAGATAATTAAGTATGGAAATTGTGAGATAATGTGAAGTGTTAATGATTATTTGAATGTTTAATCATTGATGTGTTGATTATGAAATTATTTGCATTGAGTTGCTTTGGGGCATGCTGGAAAGGCTGAGTTTTTCTAATATTGCATACTGTTTTCAGTGAAGAGAAAACATTGCATGTCCATGCATTTCATAGTCAAGTGGTGACCGCGACGGGCCATAGAGTAGTGCGGTAACCGTAATGGTCCGCGAAGTTAAGTAGTAACCACAGTAGTGGGCTACGGAATGGCCGCGTGTTCGTGGTGGTCCATTCTATCCGTGCGAGGATTTAACTTCTGTGTATTTGGCCTGTGAGAGGCTAATACACGTGAAAGTAGTAACCGTGATGGGTTGTAGAGTGGTCGCGTGTTCGTGGTGGTCCATTCTATCTGGGCTACGGAATGGCTGTGTGTTCGTGGTGGTCCATTCAAATACGTAAAACGTGCTGGTCTGTGAGTGACTGCACTAGTGCTGATCTGTTGAGCGATTGCACCTGGTCTTGAGGGCTGTTAAAGTCATACATATTTAAATTGTGCCGGTCTGTTGAGCGACTGCACCTTGGTAATTCCAAGAAGTGACCGGTGGGTGTCGATTTGGTTATATGATGATGGTTGGAAAATTGATGTGTGTGAGTACTTTATGAAATCTGATTTTCTAATAAGTGATGGTGATTGCTGACGTGTTGGCTGTACTTACAACTTATTTCCATCTTAATTGGTTGCTGTTTTGAGAAATACATGTCATGAAATTTCAAAATGAGCATTTTTATTTATCATCATTGATTTTATGATATGCCATGGTTATATTTGTTACTGTGAAATACATGCTATGTGTTATGTGTTAATTTCGGTCGGTGACCCTTTGCTATTATTGTGGAAATTGGGTTTTGCCCTCAGATGATACCCGACGGGTACACTAATGACGGAGACGTCGTTAGTTTTCCTTGATCTTTACGCACGGCGTATTTGTAGACAACGTAGAGGGGCGGACAGCTGGCTGGAGACGAGACTTGTAGAGGATGCGGCGGAGACTGTGCTACTGTAGCATAGTGCATGATCAGTTAGAGTTGATGTATAGGATTTTGAACTGGAAAATGTAATTGGTTATTTTGGGAATTACTATATAACTTTTCCGCTAATATTTTTCCGTACTCTGATATTTGCTATTAAGATCATGACACTATTATCTTTTGAAATATATTAGTGTTTATTTTTAAATTTTCAGAATTAAGTATTTAGTGATATTACGATTAATTGCGTTAACTAATTAAATTACGTCGTATCATTTTATGAAATGATTTAGTGAAAACTTTATTTTAATTCTTTTTGAGTTAAATCTCGAAAATTCTTTAACTTAATTATTTAAAAAAAAAAACAAAAAAAAATACACTCGCGCTATGTTTTAAACTCGCGGTGTTACACCTTGGAATGCACAAAATGACGTAATTTTTCATCCAATGACACAAACGCGCTTTTTGGTTGAACTACATTCCTTAAGAACGAAAAGTGATTAGAATAAGTCTTGGAATGCACAAAATGACGTAAATGTTCATCCGATGACACAAACGCACTTATTGGATCAACTACATTCCTTAAAAACGAAAAGTAATTAGAATAAGCATTGGAATGCACAAAATGAGTTAAATGGTCATCCAAAGACACAAACGCACTCATTGGATGAACTACATTCCTTAACAACGAAAAGTGATTAGAATAAGCTTTGAAATGCATAAAATGACGTAAATGGTCATCCAATGACACAAAAGCACTTATTTGATGAACTAAATTCCTGAAGAACGAAAAGTGATTAGAATTATCCTAGGGATGCACAAAATGACATAAATGTTAAATTAATGACACAAACGCACTTATTTGATGAACGACATTGGTTAAGAACAAAAAGTGATTGGAATAAGTCTTGGAATGCACAAAATGACATAAATGTTCAACCAATAACACAAACGCACTTATTGGAGGAACAACAATGGTTAAGAACGAAAAGTGATTAGAATAAGCCTTGGAATGCACAAAATGACGTAATTGTTCATCCAATAACACAAACGTACTTATTGGATGAACTACATTCCTTAAGAACGAAAAGTGATTAGAAAAAGCCTTGGAAACCACAAAATGATGTAAATGTTCATTCAATGACACAAACGCTCTTATTGAATGAACTACGTTCCTTAAGAACGAAAAGTGATTAGAATAAGACTTAGGATGCACAACATGACGCAAATGTTAAATTAATGACACAAACGCAGTTATTGGATGAACTACGTTCCTTAAGATTGAAAAGTGATTAGAATAAGGCTCGGAATTCACAAAATGACGTAAATGTTCATCCAATGACACAAACGTACTTATTGGATGAACTACATTCCATAAGAATGAAAAGTCATTAGAGTAAGCCTAAGGATGCACAAAATGACAAAATTGTTAAATTAATGACACAAACGCACTTATTGGATAAACAACATTGGTTAAGAACGAAAAGTGATTAGAATAAGCCTTGGAATTCCCAAAATGACGTAAATGTTAAATTAATGACACAAATTCACTTATTGGATGAACTATATTCCGTAAAAATGAAAAGTAATTAGAATAAGCATTGGAATGCACAAAATGACTAAATGTTCATCCAACGACACCAACGCACTTATTGGATGAACTACATTCCTTAACAACGAAAAGTGATTAGAATAAGCTTTGGAATGCATAAAATGACGTCAATGTTCATCCAATAAAACAAACACACTTATTGGATGAACTACATTCCTTAAGAACAAAAAGTGATTAGAATTAGCCTAGGGTTGCACAAAATGACGTAAATGTTCAATTAATGACACAAACACATTTACCAGATGAATATAATTGGTTAAGAACAAAAAGTGATTAGAATAAGTCTTGGAATGCACAAAATGACATAAATGTTCATCCAATGACACAAACACTTATTGGATGAACTACATTCGTTAAGAACGAAAAGTTATTAGAATAATCCTTGGGATGAACAAAATGACGTAAATGTTCATCCGATGACACAAACGCACGTATTGGATGAACAACATTTGTTAAGAAAGAAAAGTGATTAGAATAAGCCTTGGAATACACAAAATTAAGTAAATGTGAAAATAATGACACAAACGCTGTTATTGGATGAACAAAATTGGTTAGGAACAAAAAGTAATTAGATAAGCCTTGGGAAATACAAAATGACATAAATGTTAATCCAATTAAACAAATGCAATTATTGGATGAACTACATTCCTTTATAACGAAAAGTGATTAGAATAAGCTTTGGAATGCACTAAATTAAGTAAATGTGAAAATAATGACACAAACGCACATTTTGGATGAACAACATTGGTTAAGAACAAAAAAAGATTAGAATAAATCTTCGAATGCACAAAATGACGTAAATTTTCGTCGAATGACACAAACACAATTATTGGATGAAGTACATTCCGTAAGAACGAAAAGTGATTAGAATTAGCCTTAGGTTGCACAAAATGACGTAAATGTTAATTTAATAACACATACGCATTTATTGGATGTACAAAATTGGTTATGAACGAAAAGTGATTAGAATGAGCCTTGGAATGCACAAAATGACGTAAATGTTACTCCAATGACACAAACACACTTATTTGATTAACTACATTCCTTAAGAAAGAAAAGTTATTAGTATAAGCCTTAAGATGCACAAAATGACGTAAGTGTTCATCCAACGACACAAACGCACTTATTGGATGAACTACATTAATTAAGAACGAAAAGTGATTAAAATAAGCATTGGGATGCACAAAATTACGTAAATGTTAAATTAATTACACAAACGCATTTATTGGATGAACAACATTGGTTAACAACAAAAACTGATTAGAACAAGCCTTGGAATGCAAAAAATGACGTAAATGTTCATCCAATGACACAAACGCAATTATTGGATGAACTACATTCCTTAAGAACGAAAAGTGATTAGAATTAGCCTGGGAATGCACAAAATGACGTAAATGTTAATTTAATGACACAAACGTACTTATTGGATGAACGACATTGGTTAAGAACGAAAAATGATTAGAATAAGCCTTGAAAAGCAAAAATGACGTAAATATTCATCCAATGACACAAACGCAATTTATTAGATGAACTACATTCCTTAAGAACGAAAAGTGATTAGAATAGGCCTTGGAATGCACAAAATGACGTAAATGATAATTTAATGACACAAACGTACTTCTGGGATGAACAGAATTGCATAAGAACGAAAAATGATTAGAATAAGCCTTGAAATTCAAAAATGACGTAAATGTTCATCCAATAACACAAACGCACTTATTGGATTAACTACATTCCTTAAGAACGAAATGTGATTAGAATAAGCTTTGGGATGCACAAAATTAAGTAAATATGAAAATAATGACACAAACGCAGTTATTGGATGAACAACATTGGTTAAGAACGAAAAGTGATTAGAATAACACTTGAAATGCACAAAATAACGTAAATGTTCACCGAATGACACAAAAGAAATTATTGGATGAACAAAATTGGATAAGAACGAAAAGTGATTAGAATAAGTCTTGGAATGCACAAAATAACGCAAATGTTTACCCAATGATACAAACGCACTTATTAGATTAACTACATTCCTTAAGAATGAAAAGTGATTAGAATAACTCTTGGGATGCACAAAATGACGTAAATGTTCATCCAATGACACAAACGCAATTATTGGACGAACTACATTCCATAAAAATGAAAAGTGATTAGAATAAGTCTTGGGATGCACAAAAGGACGTAAATGTTCATCCAATGACACAAACGCACTTATTCGATGAACTACATTCCTTAAGAACGAAAAGTGATTAGAATTAGCCTTGGGATGCACAAAATGACGTAAATGTTAAATTAATGACACAAACGCACTTATCAGATGAACAACATTGGTAAAGAACGAAAACTGATTAGAATAAGACTTGGTATGCACAAAATGACGTAAATGTTCGTCCAATAACAAAATCGAACTTATTAGATGAGATTCATTCATTAAGAACGAAAAGTGATTAGAATAAGCCTTGGGATGCACAAAATGAAGTAAATGTTGAATAAATGACACAAACGCACTTATTGGATGAACAATATTGGTAATGAACGAAAAGTGACTAGAATAAGTCTTGGGATGCACAAAATGACGTAAATGTTCATCCAATGACACAAACGCAATTATTGGATGAATTTCATTTCTTAAGAACAAAAAGTGATTAGAATAAACCTTATGATGAAAAAAAAGACGTAAATGTTCATCCCATGACACATACGCACTTATTGGATGAGCAACATTGGTTAAGAAACAAAAGTGATTAGAATTAGCCTTGGGATGCACAAAATAACGTAAATGTTAATCCAATGACACAAACGCACTTATTCGATGAACTACATTCCATAAGAACGAAAAGTGATTAGAATTAGCCTAGGGATGTACAAAATGACGTAAATGTTAAATTAATGACACAAACGCACTTATCAGATGAACAACATTGGTAAAGAATGAAAAGTGATTAGAATAAGCCATGGAATTCACAAAATGACGTAAATGTTCATCTAATGACACAAACGCGCTTATTGGAGGACCTTTATTCCTTAAGAATGAAAAGTGATTAGAATAAGTTATGGAATACACAAAATGGCGTAAATGTTCATCCAATGACACAAACGCAATTATTGGATAAACTACATTCCTTAAGAACAAAAAGTGATTAGCATAAGCCTTTGAATGCACAAAATGACGTAAATGTTCATCCAATGACACAAACACACTTATTAGATGAACTTCATTTCTTAAGAACGAAAAGTGATTAGAATTAGTCTTGGGATGCACAAAATGACGTAAATGTGAAATTGATGACACAAACGCACTTATTGGATGAACAACATTGGAAAATAACGAAAAGTGATTAGAATAGGCCTTGGCATGCACAAAATGACGTAAATGTTCATCCAATGACACAAACGCAATTATTGGATAACTACATTCCTTAAGAACGAAAAGTGATTTGAATAAGTCTTGGGATGGACAAAATGTCGTAAATGTTCATCTAATGAAACAAACATACTTATTCGATGAACTACATTCCTTAAGAACGAAAAGTGATTAGAATTAGCCTTGGAATGCACAAAATGACGGAAATGTTAATCCAATCACACAAACGCACTTATTTGATGAACTACATTCCATAAGAACGAAAAGTGATTAGAATAAGTCTTGGGATGCACAAAATGACGTAAATGTTCATCCAATGAAACAAACACACTTATTAGATGAACTTCATTTCTTAAGAACGAAAAGTGATTAGAATTAGTCTTGCGATGCACAAAATGACGTAAATGTGAAATTGATGACACAAACGCACCTATTGGATGAACAACATTGGAAAATAACGAAAAGTGATTAGAATAGGCCTTGGAATGCACAAAATGACACAAACGCACTTTTTCGATGAACTACATTCCTTAAGAATGAAAAGTTATTAGAATTAGGATTGGAATGCACTAAATGACGTAAATGTTAATCCAATGACACAAACGCACTTATTTGATTAACTACATTCCATAAGAACGAAAAGTGATTAGAATAAGCATTGGGATGCACAAAATGACGTAAATGTTCATCCAATGACACAAACGCACTATTTAGATGAACTTCATTCCTTAAGAACGAAAAGTTATTGGAATAAGCCTTGGGATGCACAAAATGACGTAAATGTTAAATTAATGACAAAAACGCACTTATTGGATGAACAAAATTGGTTAAGAACGAAAAGTGATTAGAATAAGTCTTGGGATGCACAAAATGACGTAAATGTTCACCCTATGACACAAACCCAATTATTGGATGAACTACATTCTATAACAACGAAAAATGATTAGAATAAGCCTTGGGATGCACAAAATGACGTAAATGTTAACCCAATGACACAAATGCACTTATTCGATGAACTACATTCCTTAAGAACGAAAAGTGATTAGAATTAGCTTTGGGATGCACAAAATGACGTAAATGTTCATCCAATGACGCAAACACACTTATTGGATGAACTACATTACTTAAGAACGAAAAGTGATTAGAATATGCCTTGGGATGCACAAAATGACGTAAATGTTCATCAAATGACACAAGCGCAATTATTGGATGAACTACATTCCTTAAGAACGAAAAGTGATTAGAATAAGCCTTCGGATACACAAAATGACGTAAATGTTCATCCAATGACACGAACACACTTATTGGATGAACTTCATTACTTAAGAACAAAAAGTGATTAGAATAAGCCTTTGGATGAACAAAATGACGTAAATGTTCATCCAATGACACAAACGCACTTATTGGATGAACAACATTGGTTAAGAAAGAAAAGTGATTAGAATTAGCCTTGGGATGCACAAAACGACGTAAATTTTAATTTAATGACACAAACGCTTTTATTGGATGAATAAAATTCGTTAAGAACGAAAAGTGATTAGAATAAGCCTTGGGATGCACAAAATGACGTAAATGTTAATCCAATGACACAAACGGACTTATTCGATGAACTACATTCCTTAAGAACGAAATGTGATTAGAATTAGCCTTGGGATGCACTAAATGACGTAAATGTTAAATTAATGACTCAAACGCACTTATCAGATGAACAACATTGTTAAAGAACGAAAAGTGATTAGAATAAGCCTTGGAATTCACAAAATGACGTAAATGTTCATCCAATGAGACAAACGCGCTTATTGGACGAACTTTATTCCTTAAGAATGAAAAGTGATTAGAATAAGCCATGGAATGCACAAAATAAAGTAAATGTTCATTGTAATACCCTTAAATTTAAAATTAAATTGTAGATTTAATTTTAAGTTTATTTGGGAATATTTATGAAATATTCAATATATGTATTTTTTGTGTAAATATATATATATATATATATAAATATTTGTTTTGGAGGTGGAATTAAAATTATTGGATGATGGATGAATTAATTTAATTTCGAGTAATTAAATTATCGGGCCGTTAATTAAGATTTTCCCTGCTAATTACGACGAGACGAGTTAAGTACTGGAGGATCAAAAGATATTTTAATATAAGTGTTGGGTGAGGTGGCGTAGATATTTGTTAAGAAAGAAACAATTCCTTCTCTCATCTTCTGTGTCAGTCTGTATTTATGTGGATATTTGAGTGAGAAGCTTTTTCTTCTTTCCTCTACTGCGCCAAATTCTGCTTTATTATCTTCTTCTTCTTCTGATATTTTTGGGGTGTTGGTGAAGAAAAACAGTTTACTCAAAAGACATTTTTCTTAAAAATCTGAGTGTCGAGTACGAAAGTTATTCCTCTGGTCATTACGGAGCTAAAGAACCAACTTTCTTAGCGGCGAAAGCGAACAAGAGTATCGTCGACTTTTGTCGCAGAAGCTTAATCGAGTTAAGAGAACGTAATTAAGGTAAGGGCACCTTCCAACTTTCTAGATTGCATTTAGGGCTGTAAATGCATGTGTTATAAATGATTATTGGTTTATGTTTGTGAAAAACATTGTGTTAGGTTTTGGAAATCAAACTGTTTCGATGTTCCTGCTGTTTTCAGTGAAGGAATTTATTGTGTTGATGATGTTTTGTTTGTTGTGTTGAGTAAGAAATCATTCTGTTGTGTTGAATGATGATTTGTTTGTTGTTGTTTTGGAGATGATCCAAATGCTTGAGTTAAATTGTGTTGGACTATTTAGTAGTTGACTTTCTGTTTTGGTGATTTAAGAAAATCACTGAGGTTATTCTGGTAGTGATTATTCTGTTTCTGATTGTGTTTTGTTAAAAATCTGTTGTTGATGTTTAATGAAAAATGTTCTGAGTTTTGAGGTGTCTAAAGAGTGATAAATATGATTCTCTTGTTGGGTTGGTTTTTCAAAGGAAAAGGTTTTGAAAATGTGTTGAAGTTTCAAGAAAATTTCACTGAATTCGAAGGTGTATTCGAATACGGTTTGAGTGTATTCGAATACAGCCTGCAAAGCTTGTGTTTTCTTTAGATTTTTGAACTTGTATTCGACTACGACCCTCTGTAGTCGAATACAGATTTGCCAATTTTGCTTTTGACTTAGCATCTATATTCGACTACGACCCTCTTTAGTCGAATACAGATTTGCAACTTTTGCCACTGACTTCGCATCTGTATTCGACTACAAAAACCTCGTATTCGAATACAGAATGTTGATTTCTCACTGTTTTAGCTTCTGTATTCGGATACAAGGGAGCTGTATTCGAATACAGATTCGTGTTTTTCAAAAATTCAAGTTTTAAACATTGTTTTATAAACCTTAAGTGTTGGGGTACCTTGGGAAGGTTTGTGGTGAATAAAAATGGAATTTTTGTGATAGTTTTGAAGTGGTACTTGATTGTGAGCGTCTGTACCCTGAAATGCGCAACCACGTGCTGATCTCTGAGCGATTGCACGAGTGCTGGTCTGTTGAGCGACTGCACTAGGTACGGATCTGTGAGCGATTATACCTTGCTTTATGCCTAACGTGCTAGTCTGTTGAGCGACTACATGAGTGTTGGTCTGTGAGCGACTACACTGGTGCTGATCTGTGAGCGATTGCACCCTGGTCTTGAGGGCCGTTAAAGTCATACATATGTAAAATGTGCTGGTCTGTTGAGCGACTGCACCTTGGTGAATCCAAGAAAATGTATACATGAGCATATACATATTGCATCGGGGTGATTGACCGGTGGGTCACGTTTTGGTTTATGATGATGGTTGAAAATTGTTGTGTGTAAGTACTTTATGGAATCTGGAATTTTTTATGAATTGGTGTGATTGTTGAATTGATTGTTGTACTTACAACTTGATTTTCATATTAATTTGGTTACTTACAATGTCATGTATTTTCAAAATTGAGCATCCTTATTTATCATCATTGTTTTATGATGTGAAATGAATATGTTTGATTTCGCTGATATAATGCTATGTGGTATTTGCAAATTTCGGTCGGTGACCCTTCACAATTATTGTGGAAAATTGGGCTTTGCCCTCAGATTTTAATCAAACCCGTACCCCCGATGGTCAGACTAACGACAAGGAACGACAGTGAACAACATTAGATAAGAACAAAAATTGATTAGAATAGGACTTGGAATGCACAAAATGACGTAAATGTTCGTCCAATGACACAAACTCAACTATTGGATGAAGTACATTCCTTAAGAACAAAAAGTGATTAGAATAAGTCTTGCTATGGACAAAATGACGTAAATGTTAACTTAATGAAACAAACACACTTATTATGAACAAAATTTGTTATGAACGAAAAGTGATTAGAATAATCTTTGGAATGCACAAAATTACGTAAATGTTCACCCAATGACACAAACGCACTTATTGGATTAACTACATTCCTTAAGAATGAAAAGTGATTAGAATAAGCCTTGGGATGCACAAAATGACGTAAATGTTCATCCAATGACACAAACTCAATTATTGGATGAACTACATTCCTTAAGAACGAAGAGTGATTAGAATAAGTGTTGGGATGGACAAAATGACGTCAATGTTTATCCAATGACACAAACACACTTATTCGATGAACTACATTCCTTAAGAAGGAAATGTAATTAGAATTAGCCTTGGAATGCACAAAATGACGTAAATTTTCATCCAATGACACAAACGCACTTATTAGATGAACTACATTCCTTAAGAACGAAAAGTGATTAGAATAAGCCTTGGGATGCACAAAATGACGTAAATGTTAAATTAATGACACAACGCACTTATTGGATGAACAACATTGGTAAAGAACAAAAAGTGATTCGAATAAGTCTTGGGATGCACAAAATGACGTAAATGTTAATCCAATGACACAAACGCAATTATTGGATGAACTACATTCCTTAAGAACAAAAAGTGATTAGAATAAGCCTTGGGATGCACAAAATGACCTAAATGTTAAATTAACGACACAAACGCACTTATTGGATGAACTACATTGGTAAAGAAAGAAAAGTGATTACAATAAGCCTTGGAATGCACAAAATGACATAAACGTTAATCAAATGACACACACGCATTTATTCGATGAACTACATTGCTTAAGAACGAAAAGTGATTAGAATTAGCTTTGGGATGCACAAAATGACGTAAATGTTAAAATATTGACACAAACGCACTTATTGGATGAACAACATTGGTTAAGAACGAAAAGTGATTAGAATAGGCCTTGGAATGCACAAAATGACGTAAATGTTAATTTAATGACACAAACGCAATTATGGGATGAACAACATTGGTAAAGAACAAAAAGTGATTAAAATAAGCCTTAGAATTCACAAAATGACGTAAATGTTCATCCAATGGGACAAACACACTTATTCGATGAACTACATTCCTTAAGAACGAAATGTGATTAGAATAAGGCATGGAATACACAAAATGATGTAAATGTTCATCCAATGACACAAACGCAATTATTGGATGAACAACATTCCTTAAGAACGAAAAGTGATTAGAATAAGCCTTGGGATGCACAAAATGACGTAAATGTTAATTTAATGACACATACACACTTATTTGATGAACAAATTGGCTAAGAACGAAAAGTGATTAGAATAAGCCTTGGAATGCACAAAATGACGTAAATTTAAATCCAATGACACAAATACACGTATTTGATTAACTACATTGCTTAAGAACGAAAAGTGAATAGAATAACCCTTGGGATGCACAAAATGACGTAAGTGTTCATCCTGAAGGTGCAAACATGAGAAGGGGGGTTGAATTGTGTTTGACTTAACTTGAATCTTTTCTTGTTTTAATACTTTCAAAACAAAACTTGATGTATAATTAACAGAGTTAGCAGCGGATAAAAATAAAAATAAAAACTCACAGATTTTACACTGGTTCACCGTTAACGAGACTACGTCCAGGCCTTTTCGCCTTGAAGAATTTCACTAATTCAAACTTGAATTACAACCTTGCTACTGACCCTCCAAGTCAGTCTTCTCAATAGTCTAACAATCGTAGACTTCTTGAGGAAAAACAGCTCCTGTTCTTCAGCCAATCTGACACCCTAGATTGTAGAAGAATTCTCAACACTACAAATCTAATTGCCAAGTAACCTGCTACCTCTACTGACTCCCACAGCTTGTAGACTCTACTTCAACAACTTAGATTTGACAAAGTGGAACGAAAACAACAAGAGTACTTGCTTTAAAAACTAAGACTCAACAATTGACTTATATGAAAATTTGAGAGTGTTTGCTTTTGAAGTGTATGACCCTTTTGTGATTTTTCGATTCTGAGTAATCTGCCTTGTGCCTCCTTTTATAGATGCTGATTTGGGCCTCTTCCAATCCTTAAATTCGAGCTAAATATTGCTGGATTCTCTGGCAAAAATAAATTGATCAATCGGGCTTCAATTAATTCCAAAACATATCTTTTTTAAGCCTTAGATTTCTTTCATAAATTAACCAGCCAATCAAATCTGTGCATTGCTTCCCGCCAATAGCTTCTGACTTCCATGCTCCTTCACTTTAATTTATAACAAATCTTTTATAATATTTTGATAAAAATATCATGAGAGCTTCACCATTAATTCCCATGATCAAATCTGCACCATTTGATCTTCATGCGATAGTCCACAGCTGGACCAACTTGATTGCTATGCTATTGTCCTCTGAATTCGGCCATTCCTGGACCACACTTCATAGCCCTCTGATCTTCTGATTTCAGCCTTCCTGGATGCGCCCCTGATATGCTATGAACTTCTGGATTCGGCCATTTGTGGACTACACAGCCCGTCCCTCTTATTTCGGCCACTTCTGGGCCATGGTCTGATTTTCTGATCTTGACCATCACTGGACTCAAAAAATTATTTCTGAACCATTGATCTGGATATTTTTACATTGATCTGGACAGATTCTGGAATTTGGTCTGGAACAAACTGAAATAAACTTGATCAAAAAATATTTCAGTATGGACATTTTGCCTTTAATTTTGGACCAGGTCTGGGTTGATTCTGGAACTCATTTCTTTTGTTCTGGACTTAGTTCCATGCCCTAAATCATGCTATCTTATGGTCTGAGCCAAATCTGGATTGATCTTCATGTTCTGGACTCATAAACATACCTTCTGGTCAAGTTTGGAACAAGTTTGGGCTGTGTAAGTTTTACTGCGAGGCCATCTTCTGGTCAGACTAACTTCTGGAATAAAATTGATATTTGATTCCTGTTTGTCTTGATCAACTCTCCTTCTGGCAGGCTTTCCAATGATATGATCCATGTTTCATTCTGAATTTTATTCCTTCTGATATAGGCCTGCAAAGTTATCTTCTGGTTCAGTTTTGTCATCCTGAAACATTTTCTGGAAATTCCAGAATTCATTTTCCTTTGATTTTCTGCTTCTGATTTCTTCAGTTTCTGATGACATTTAATTTAATAATTCAAGGTATAAAATAAGTTTACATTGAGTGCTTTTGTAAACATCAAAATCCTAAGTCTTAGAACCAACTTGGTTCCAACAATCTCCCCCTTTTTGATGATGACAAAACCTTAACTTATTTTGCTAATTTATAACTCGAATGTCTTGAATTACTCCCCCTCAGACCAATCTCTCCCCCTAAGGCTGATACTCTCCTTTTCAACTCCTTATTTTCACTCTTTCTTTTCTTCTCTTCTCCTCTCCTTTTCAACTCCTTCTTTTTGCTCTCTTTCTTTTTCTTCATATTTCCTCTCCTTTTCAACTCCTTATTTCACTCTTTCTTTTTCTCTCTCCCTGATTCCTCTCCTTTTCAACTTCTTTTGATTTCACTCTTTCTTCTTCTTTCTCCTTTCTTTTTGTCTCTCATTTTCTACTTATTTCTTCTTTCTCTCTCTCTCTTTCTCCCCCTTTTTGTCATCATCCAAAAAGTGTTCCTGCTGTTTTTGTATTTTTGTTTTTCTCTGTACAAATTTCAGAAGGTAAAAAAACATAAAAGAAAAGACAGAAATTAACATTGCAAGAAATAAAAAAAACTCCTAAGTTGACTACTTGAGCTAGTCAGATATGGAGGTCATGCTGAGATGCTTCTTATGAACTTATCTTCTGGTAATGCCTTGGTGAAGATATCAGCCCATCGATGATCAGTGTCCACAAATTGAATGCTTAAGGTTCCTTTCTGAACATGGTCCCTAATGAAATGGTGTTTTATTTCAATGTGTTTGGCTCTAGAGTGTAAGATAGGGTTCTTGGTGAGGTTTATGGCTGAAGTGTTATCACAGAACAAAGGGATATTGGTTTCGAACTTGTTATAATCCTCAAGTTGATGTTTCATCCAAAGTAGTTGTGAACTGCATCCTGCTGCTGATATATATTCAGCTTCTGCTGTTGACATGGCAGTGGTGCTTTGTCTTTTGCTTGACCAAGAGATCAAGTTATCACCTAAGAATGTGTAGTTGGCACTGGTACTTTTCCTTTCCAACTTGTCTCCAGCATAGACAGAATCACAAAAACCTTTAAGTTTGTAGGTGGGGGTTTTCTTGTATAACAAGGTAAGGTTTGTGGTTCCTTTAAGGTATCTCAGAATTCTTTTGACAGCAGTTAAATGGGATTCCCTAGGGTCAGCTTGAAATCGGGCACAGACACAAACACTAAACATAATGTCAGGTCTAGAAGCAGTTAAATAGAGAAGGGATCCAATCATACCTCTGTATGTTTTCTGGTCTACCTTTTGGCTGGTTTCATCTTTCTCAAGTGAGCAGGTTGGGTGCATGGGGGTGGCCATTGGCTTATAGTCACTCATCTTGAACTTTTTGAGAAGTTCTTTAGTATATTTTGATTGGTGAATGAGTATACCTGATTTACCTTGGTGAATCTGAATTCCCAGGAAGAACTTAAGTTCTCCCATCATGCTCATTTGAAACTCCTTCTGCATTAGGTCAGAAAACTCTTTGCACAAAGTGCCATTAGTGGATCCAAATATGATATCAACAACATACACTTGGATAATCAGAATATCAGTTTTAATAGATTTCCTAAACAATGTATTATCAATCTGACCTCTGTTAAATTCATTCTTAAGTAGAAAGTTACTAAGTCTGTCATACTATGCCCTTGGTGCTTGTTTTAAACCATATAGAGACTTTTTAAGTTTGAAAACATGGTCTGGAAAATCAGAATTTTCAAAACCAGGGGGTTTTTTGACATAGACTTCTTCACTTATGTAGCCATTTAAGAATGCACTTTTGACATCCATTTGATACAGCATTATATCATGATTAGCAGCAAATGATAAGAGAATTCTAATTGCTTCTAACTTGGCCACTGGAGAAAAAGTCTCAGTGTAATCTATACCTTCTTGTTGACTGTATCCTTGAGCTACTAATTTGGCTTTGTTCCTTACCACTTCACCTTTTTCATTGAGTTTATTCCTGAAAACCCACTTGGTTCCAATAATGTTTTTGTTTGGTCTGGGTACCAGATCCCAAACATCATTCCTTTGGAATTCATTCAGCTCTTCTTGTATTGCAAGTATCCAGCCTTCCTCTGTCAATGCCTCATCAATATTGCTGGGTTCAATTGTTGAGAGTAAGCCAAACAGACTTGTTTCTCTACTTGATGATTTGGTCTTTAGAGGTTCTGCTGCACTGCCAATAATGAGAGATTCTGGATGTGAAGATTTGTACTTCCATCCATTCTTTCCCTCTAACTTGTTTTGAGAAGTTGTGAGAGATGCCATTCTTATCACAGAATTCTTCAAAGTACTTGTTCTCGAATTCACCTCCATGATCACTTCTGATGGTTATGATTTTAGTGCCCTGTTCATTCATAACTTGTTTACAAAATGAGATAAATACTTTGTGAGATTCATCTTTGTTCTTTAAAAATTTTACCCAAGTCCACCTTGAGTAATCATCAACAATCACAAAGCCATATTACTTACCACTTAGAGAAGCTGTTTGAATAGGACCAAACAGATCTAAGTGAAGCAGTTCAAGTGGTTGAGAGGTAGAAACACATTTTTTAGTTTTAAAAGAGCTTTTAGTTTGTTTACCTCTTTGACATGCTTCACACAGAATCTCAGTTTTGGAACTTACCTTGGGCAACCCTCTTACCAACTGGAGTTTGCTCAACTCTGATATGAGTCTGGGGTTTGCATGCCCTAGCTTCTTGTGCCAAATCAGATTCTGCTCACTTACAGATAGTAAGCATTTAACATATTGCTTAGCAAGACTAAACAGATCAATTTTATAAACATTATCCTCCCTAGTTCCAGTAAATAAAACAGCTCCATCAATTTGACTAACAGCTTTGCAAGTTTTTTGATTAAATATAACATCATATTTGCAGTCACTTAATTGACTTATGCTCAGAAGATTATGTTTTAAACCTTTAACATACAGAACATTTTTAATAGACAAGGGAGAATAAGTGTTACCAACAGTTCCTGTACCAATAATCTGACCTTTCTGGTTTCCACCAAAGGAAACTTTGCCTCCATTCTTCATAGTCAGATCCAGAAACATAGATTTATCACCTGTCATATGTTTGGAGCAGCCACTGTCAAGATACCATGTTTTGTGTTGCTGATCATACCTTGCCTTTTCTCTATCAGAATCAGTGTTAGAGTCAGACTCAGATTCAGACTTAGCTTCTGTTCGAGCCATTAGAGCCAGTTCTTCTTCTGGCCTGTTTGAGCAGTTTCCTTGATTCTGCTTTGGTTGATAAATCATGTTCCTCTGATGATTCTGGAACATGTTTTGGTTCTGATAATTCCAGTGATTTGGGTGAGTATGGAAGTTCTGATGAATTTGGTAATTCAGACGATTCTGGTAACTTCTTATTTGACTCTAGTTCTGGTTGCATAGTTGATTCTGATTCTGGTACCAGTATTTATTCTAATTCCGGTTCCAGAGTTGATTCTGATTCTGGTTCCAGTATTGTGCTTCTGATACTTATTCCAGTTCCTGTTTTGGTTCTCGTTCCAGTTTTGAGTCTGGTTCCACTTTTGGTTCTGATTCTGATTCCGGTTTTGGTTGGTTTGACCAGACCTTCTTCTATCAGAGTCAGATTGCCTTTGTCTTGATGTAGCAGGAACATAAACCTTCTTCTGCTTGTGCATTGCCAACATCCATTGTCCAGGCACCATTGCTGGTGTCTCCTTCTAGTTGCTCAGAACATCTGCAACATAGACAATTTGATCTTTTGGTACCCAAAACTGATTGGGTCCAGGTTTGTTAGTCTTAACAGTTCTCTGATCTTGTTCAGATTTTACCATTGGACACGATAATTCAGAGTGACCTTTCTTAACACAGACAACACATAAAACATTAGAATAAGCAGTTTTATTTTCAGTACCTGTTTCTGCAAAACCAAGACCTCTCTTTCCAGAGTTGCTGTTTCCATAAATCATAGACGAACTACATTCCTTAAGAAAGAAATGTGATTAGAATTAGCCTTGGAATGCACAAAATGACGTAAATGTTCATCCAATGACACAAACGCACTTATTTTATTAACTACATTCCTTAAGAATGAAAAGTGATTAGAATAAGCCTTGGGATGCACAAAATGATGTAAATGTTCATCCAATGACACAAACGCACTTATTAGATGAACTTCGTTCCTTAAGAATAAAAAGTGATTAGAATAAGCCTTGGGATGCACAAAATGACGTAAATGTTCATCCAATGACACAAACGCAATTATTGGATGAACTACATTCCTTAAGAACGAAAAGTGATTTGAATAAGTCTTGAAATGGAAAAAATGACGTAAATGTTTATCCAATGACACAAACGCACTTATTCAATGAGCTACATTCCTTAAGAACGAAAATGATTCGAATTAGCCTTGGGATGCACAAAATGACGTAAATGTTAAATTAATGACACAAACGCACTTATTGGATGAACAACATTGGTAAAGATCGAAAAGTGATGAGAATAAGCCTTGCAATTCACAAAATGACGTAAATGTTCATCCAATAACACAAACACACTTATTGGATAAACTTCATTCCTTAAGAACGAAAAGTGATTAGAATAAACCTTGGGATGCAAAAATGACGTAAATGTTCATCCAATGACACAAACGCACTTATTAGATGAACTTCGTTCCTTAAGAATGAAAAGTGATTAGAATAAGCCACGGAATGCACAAAATGACGTAAATGTTCATCCAATGACACAAACGCAATTATTGGATGAACTACATTCCTTAAGAACCAAACGTGATTAGAATAAGCCTTGGGATGTACAAAATGACGTAAATGTTAAATTAATGAGACAAACACACTTATTGGATGAACAACATTGGTTAACAACGAAAAGTGATAAGAATAAGCCTTCAACTCCACAAAATGACGTAAATGTTTATCCAATGACACAAACACCCTTATTCGATGAACTACATTCCTTAAGAACGAAATGTGATTAGAATTAGCCTTGGAATGCACAAAATGACGTAAATGTTCATCCAATGACACAAACGCACTTATTTGATTAACTACATTCGTTAAGAATGAAAAGTGATTAGAACAAGCCTTGGGATGCACAAAATGACGTAAATGTTCATCCAAGGACACAAACGCACTTATTAGATGAACTTCATTCCTTAAGAATGAAAATTGAATAGAATAAGCCATGGAATGCACAAAATGACGTAAATGTTCATCGAATGACACATACGCAATTATTGGATGAACTACATTCCTTAAGAACCAAAAGTGATTAGAATAAGCCTTGGGATGTACAAAATGACGTAAATGTTAATTTAATGACACATACGCACTTATTGGACGAACAAAATTGGTTAAGAACGAAAAGTGATTAGAATAAGCCTTGGAATGTACAAAATTACGTAAATGTTCACCCAATGACACAAACGCACTTATTGGATGAACAACATTGGATAAGAACGAAAAGTGATTAGAATAAGACTTGCAATGCACAAAATGACGTAAATGTTCATCAAATGACACAAACTCAATTATTGGATGAAGTACATTCCTTAAGAACGAAAAGTGATTAGAATAAGTCTTGGGATGGACAAAATGACGTAAATCTTAACTTAATGACACAAACGCACTTATTGGATGAACAAAATTGGTTAAGAACGAAAAGTGATTAGAATAAGCCATGGAATACACAAAATAACGTAAATGTTCACCCAACGACCCAAACGCACTTATTGGATTAACTACATTCCTTAAGAATGAAAAGTGATTAGAATAAGCCTTGGGATGCACAAAATGACGTAAATGTTCATCCAATGACACAAACGCAATTATTGGATGAACTACATTCCTTAAGAACGAAAAGTGATTCGAATTAGCCTTGGGATGCACAAAATGACGTAAATGTTAAATTAATGACACAAACGCACTTATTGGATGAACAACATTGGTAAAGATCGAAAAGTGATGACAATAAGCCTTGGAATTCACAAAATGACGTAAATGTTCATCCAATGACACAAACACACTTATTGCATAAACTTCATTCCTTCAGAACGAAAAGTGATTAGCATAACCCTTGGGATGAACAAAATGACGTAAATATTCATCCAATGACACAAACACACATATTGGATGAACAACATTGGTTAAGAAAGAAAAGTTATTAGAATTAGCCTTGGGATGTAGAAAATGACATAAATGTTAATTTAATGACACAAACGCTCTTATTGGATTAACAAAATTGGTTAAGAACGAAAACTAATTAAAATAAGCCTTGGGATGCACAAAATGACGTAAATGTTCATCTAGTGAAACAACGCAATTATTGGATGAACTACATTCCATAAGAACGAAAAGTTATTTGAATAAGCCTTGGGATGCACAAAATGACATAAATGTTCATCTTGTGAAACAAACGCAATTATTGGATGAACTACATTCCATAAGAACGAAAAGTGATTAGAATAAGCCTTTGGTTGCACAAAATGACGTAAATGTTCATCCAATGACACAAACGCACTTATTCAATGAGCTACATTCCTTAAGAACAAAAAGTGATTCGAATTAGCCTTGGGACGCACAAAATGACGTAAATGTTAATTTAATGACACAAACGCACCTATTGGATTAACAAAATTGGTTAAGAACGAAAAGTGATTCGAATTAGCCTTGGGATGCACAAACTTACGTAAATGTTCATCCAATGACACAAACACACTTATTCGATGAACTACATTCCTTAAGAACGAAAAGTGAATAGAATAAGCCTTGGGATGCACAAAATGACGTAAATGTTCATCCAATGACACAAACGCACTTATTCAATGAGCTACATTCCTTAAGAACGACAAGTGATTCGAATTAGCCTTGGGATGCACAAAATGACGTAAATGTTAAATTAATGACACAAACGCAATTATTGGATGAACAACATTCCTTAAGAACGAAAAGTGATTAGAATAAGCCTTGGAATCCACAAAATGAAGTAAATGTTTATCCAACGACACAAACACACTTATTCGATGAACTACATTCCTTAAGAACGAAATGTGATTAGAATTAGCCTTGGAATGCACAAAATGACGTAAATGTTCATCCAATGACACAAACGCACTTATTTGATTAACTACATTCATTAAGAATGAAAAGTGATTACAACAAGCCATGGGATGCACAAAATGACGTAAATGTTCATCCAATGACACAAACGCACTTATTAGATGAACTTCATTACTTAGGAATGAAAACTGATTAGAATAAGCCATGGAATGCACAAAATAACGTAAATGTTCATCCAATGACACAAACGCAATTATTGGATGAACTACATTCCTTAAGAACCAAAAGAGATTAGAATAAGCCTTGGGATGTACAAAATGATGTAAATGTTAATTTAATGACACATACGCACTTATTGGATGAACAAAATTGGTTAAGAACGAAAAGTGATTACAATAAGCCTTGGAATGCACAAAATAACGTAAATGTTCACCCAATGATACAAATACACTTATTTGATAAACTACATTCCTTAAGAACGAAAAGTGAACAGAATAAGCCTTGGGATGCACAAAATGACGTAAGTGTTCATCCAACGACACAAACGCACTTATTGGATGAACTACATTCCTTAAGAACGAAATGTGATTAGAATGAGCCTTGGAATGCATAAAATGACGTAAATGTTCATCCAATGACACAAACGCACTTATTAGATGAACTTCATTCCTTAAGAATGAAAAGTGATTAGAATAAGCCATGGAATGCACAAAATGACGTAAATGTTCATCCAATGACACAAACGCCATTATTGGATGAACTACATTCCATAAGAACGAAAAGTGAATAGAATAAGCCTTGGGATGCACAAAATGACGTAAATGTTCATCCAATGACACAAACGCACTTATTCAATGAGCTACATTCCTTAAGAACGAAAAGTGATTCGAATTAGCCTTGGGATGCACAAAATGACGTAAATGTTAAATTAATGACACAAACGCACTGATTGGATGAACAACATTGGTTAACAACGAAAAGTGATTAGAATAAGCCTTGAAATCCACAAAATGACGTAAATGTTTATCCAATGACACAAACACACTTATTCGATGAACTACATTCCTTAAGAACGAAATGTGATTAGAATTAGCCTTGGAATGCAAAAAATGACGTAAATGTTCATCCAATGACACAAACGCGCTTATTGGAGGAACTTTATTCCTTAAGAATGAAAAGTGATTAGAATAAGTCTTGGGATGGACAAAATGACGTAAATGTTCATCCAACGACCCAAACACACTTATTGGATGAACTACATTAATTAAGAACGAAAAGTGATTAGAATAAACTTTGGGATGCACAAAATGACGTAAATCTTAAGCCTTGGGATGCACAAAATGACGTAAATGTTAATTTAATGACACAAACGCACTTATTGGATGAACAAAATTGGTTAAGAACAAAAACTGATTAGAATAAGCCACGGAATACACAAAATTACGTAAATGATCACCCAATGACACAAACGCAGTTATTGGATGAGCTACATTCCTTATGAACGAAAAGCGATTCGAATTAGCCTTGGGATGCACAAAATTACGTAAATGTTCATCCAATGACACAAACACACTTATTCGATGAACTACATTCCTTAAGAACGAAATGTGATTAGAATAAGCCATGGAATGCACAAAATGACGTAAATGTTCATCCAATGACACAAACGCAATTATTGGATGAACAGCATTCCTGATGAACGAAAAGTGATTAGAATAAGCCTTGGGATGCACAAAATGACGTAAATGTTAATTTAATGACACATACGCACTTATTGGATGAACAAAATTAGTTAAGAACGAAAAGTGATTAGAATAAGCCTTGGAATGCACAAAATTACGTAAATGTTCACCCAATGACACAAACTCAATTGTTGGATGAAGTACATTCCTTAAGAACGAAAAGTGATTAGAATAAGTCTTGGGATGGACAAAATGACGGAAATGTTAACTTAATGACACAAGCGCACTTATTGGATGAACAAAATTGGTTAAGAACGAAAAGTGATTAGAATAAGCCATGGAATACACAAAATTACGTAAATGTTCACCCAATGACACAAACGCACTTATTGGATTAACTACATTCCTTAAGAATGAAAAGTGATTAGAATAAGCCTTGGGATGCACAAAATGACGTAAATGTTAATTTAATGACACATACACACTTATTGGATGAACAAATTGGCTAAGAACGAAAAGTGATTAGAATAAGCCTTGGACTGCACAAAATGACGTAAATTTACATCCAATGACACAAATACACTTATTTGATTAACTACATTCCTTAAGAACGAAAAGTGAATAGAATAAGCCTTGGGATGCACAAAATGACGTAAGTGTTCGTCCAACGACACAAACACACTTATTGGATGAACTACATTAATTAAGAATGAAAAGTGATTAGAATAAACTTTGGGATGCATAACATTACGTAAATATTAAATTAATGACACAAACGCACTTATTGGATGAACAACATTGGTTAGCAACGGAAAGTGATTAGAATAAGCCTTGGAATCCACAAAATGACGTAAATGTTTATCCAATGACACATACAACTTATTCGATGAACTACATTCCTTAAGAACGAAATGTGATTAGAATTAGCCTTGGAATGCACAAAATGACGTAAATGTTCATCCAATGACACAAACACACTTATTTGGTTAACTACATTCATTAAGAATGAAAAGTGATTAGAATAAGCCTTGGGATGCACAAAATAACGTTAATGTTCAGCTAATGACACAAACGCACTTATTAGATGAACTTCATTCCTTAAGAATGAAAAGTGATTAGAATAAGCCATGAAATGCACAAAATGATATAAATGTTCATCCAATATCACAAACGCAATTATTGGATGAACTACATTCCTTAAGAACCAAAAGTGATTAGAATAAGCCTTGGGAGGTACCAAATGACGTAAATGTTAAATTAATGACACAAACGCACTTATTGGATGAACAACATTGGTTAAGAACGAAAAGTGATTAGAATAAGCCTTCGAATCCACAAAATGACGTAAATGTTTATCCAATGACACAAACACACTTATTCGATGAACTACATTCCTTAAAAACGAAATGTGATTAGAATTAGCCTTGGAATGCACAAAATGACGTAAATGTTCATCCAATGACACAAACGCACTTATTTGATTAACTACATTCCTTAAGAATGAAAAGTGATTAGAATAAGCCTTGGGATGCACAAAATTACGTAAATGTTCACCCAATGACACAAACGCACTTATTGGATTAACTACATTCCTTAAGAATGAAAAGTGATTAGAATAAGCCTTGGGATGCACAAAATCTCGTAAATGTTCATCCAAAGACACAAACGCAACTATTGGATGAACTATATTCCTTAAGAACGAAAAGTGATTTGAATAAGTCTTGAAATGGAAAAAACGACATAAATGTTTATCCAATGACACAAACGCACTTATTCAATGAGCTACATTCCTTAAGAACGAAAAGTGATTCGAATTAGCCTTGGGATGCACAAAATGACGTAAATGTTAAATTAATGACACAAACGCACTTATTGGATGAACAACATTGGTAATGATCGAAAAGTGATTAGAGTAAGCCTTGGAATTCACAAAATGACGTAAATGTTCATCCAATGACACAAACACACTTATTGGATAAACTTCATTCATTAAGAACGAAAAGTGATTTGAATAATTCTTGAAATGGAAAAAACGACATAAATGTTTATCCAATGACACAAACGCACTTATTCAATGAGCTACATTCCTTAAGAACGAAAAGTGATTCGAATTAGCCTTGGGATGCACAAAATGACGTAAATGTTAAATTAATGACACAAACGCACTTATTGGATGAACAACATTGGTAATGATCGAAAAGTGATTAGAGTAAGCCTTGGAATTCACAAAATGACGTAAATGTTCATCCAATGACACAAACACACTTATTGGATAAACTTCATTCATTAAGAACTAAAATTGATTAGAATAACACTTGGGATGAACAAAATGATTAGAATTAGCCTTGGGATGAACAACATTGGTTAAGAAAGAAAAGTGATTAGAATTAGCCTTGGGATGCAGAAAATGACGTAAATGTTAATTTAATGACAAAAACGCTCTTATTGGATTAACAAAATTGGTTAAGAACGAAAACTGAATAGAATATGCCTTGGGATGCACAAAATGACGTAAATTTTCATCTAGTAAATCAAACGCAATTATTGGATGAACTACATTCCATAAAATGAAAAGTGATTAGAGTAAGCCTTGGGATGCACAAAATGACGTAAATGTTCATCCAATGAAACAAATGCACTTATTCAATGAGCTACATTCCTTAAGAACGAAAAGTGATTCGAAGTAGCCTTGGGATGCACAAAATGACGTAAATGTTAAATTAATGACACAAACACACATATTGGATGAACAACATTGGTAAAGATTGAAAAGTGATTAGAATAAGCCTTGGAATTCACAAAATGACGTAAATGTTCATCCAATGACACAAGCACACTTAATGGATAAACTTCATTCCTAAAGAACGAAAAGTGATTAGAATAACACTTGGGATGAACAAAATGACTTAAATGTTCATACAATGACACAAACACACTTATTGGATGAACAACATTGGTTAAGAAAGAAAAGTGATTAGAATAAGCCTTGGGATGTACAAAATGACGTAAATGTTAAATTAATGACACAAACGCACTTATTGGATGAACAACATTAGTTAACAACGAAAAGTGATTAGAATAAGCCTTGGAATCCACAAAATGACGTAAATGTTTATCCAATGACACAAACACACTTATTCGATGAACTACATTCCTTAAGAACGAAATGTGATTAGAATTAGCCTTGGAATGCACAAAATGACGTAAATGTTCATCCAATGACCCAAACGCAATTATTGGATGAACTACATTCCTTAAGAACCAAAAGTGATTAGAATAAGCCTTGGGATGTACCAAATGACGTAAATGTTAAATTAATGACACAAACGCACTTATTGGATGAACAACATTGGTTAACAAGAAAAAGTGATTAGAATAAGCCTTGGAATCCACAAAATGACGTAAATGTTTATCCAATGACACAAACACACTTATTCGATGAACTACATTCCTTAAGAACGAAATGTGATTAGAATTAGCCTTGGAATGCACAAAATGACGTAAATGTTCATCAAATAACACAAACGCACTTATTTGATTAACTACATTCCTTAAGAATGAAAAGTGATTAGAATAATCCTTGGGATGCACAAAATTACATAAATGTTCACCCAATGACACAAATGCACGTATTCGATTAACTACATTCCTTAAGAATGAAAAGTGATTAGAATAAGCCTTGGGATGCACAAAATGACGTAAATGTTATCCAAAGACACAAATGCAATTATTGGATGAACTATATTCCTTAAGAACGAAAAGTGATTTGAATAAGTCTTGAAATGGAAAAAATGACATAATGTTTATCCAATGACACAAACGCACTTATTGAATGAGCTACATTCCTTAAGAACGAAAAGTTATTCGAATTAGCCTTGGGATGCACAAAATGACGTAAATGTTAATTTAATGACACAAACGCACCTATTGGATGAACAACATTGGTAAAGATCGAAAAGTGATTAGAGTAAGCCTTGGAATTCACAAAATGACGTAAATGTTCATCCAATGACAAAAAACACTTATTGGATAAACTTCATTCCTTAAGAACGAAAAGTGATTAGAATAACCCTTGGGATGAACAAAATGACGTAAATGTTCATCCAATGACACAAACACACTTATTGGATGAACAACATTGGTTAAGAAAGAAAAGTGATTAGAATTAGCCTTCGAATCCACAAAATGACGTAAATGTTTATCCAATGACACAAACACACTTATTCGATGAACTACATTCCTTAAAAACGAAATGTGATTAGAATTAGCCTTGGAATGCACAAAATGACGTAAATGTTCATCCAATGACACAAACGCACTTATTTGATTAACTACATTCCTTAAGAATGAAAAGTGATTAGAATAAGCCTTGGGATGCACAAAATTACGTAAATGTTCACCCAATGACACAAACGCACTTATTGGATTAACTACATTCCTTAAGAATGAAAAGTGATTAGAATAAGCCTTGGGATGCACAAAATCTCGTAAATGTTCATCCAAAGACACAAACGCAACTATTGGATGAACTATATTCCTTAAGAACGAAAAGTGATTTGAATAAGTCTTGAAATGGAAAAAACGACATAAATGTTTATCCAATGACACAAACGCACTTATTCAATGAGCTACATTCCTTAAGAACGAAAAGTGATTCGAATTAGCCTTGGGATGCACAAAATGACGTAAATGTTAAATTAATGACACAAACGCACTTATTGGATGAACAACATTGGTAATGATCGAAAAGTGATTAGAGTAAGCCTTGGAATTCACAAAATGACGTAAATGTTCATCCAATGACACAAACACACTTATTGGATAAACTTCATTCATTAAGAACGAAAAGTGATTTGAATAATTCTTGAAATGGAAAAAACGACATAAATGTTTATCCAATGACACAAACGCACTTATTCAATGAGCTACATTCCTTAAGAACGAAAAGTGATTCGAATTAGCCTTGGGATGCACAAAATGACGTAAATGTTAAATTAATGACACAAACGCACTTATTGGATGAACAACATTGGTAATGATCGAAAAGTGATTAGAGTAAGCCTTGGAATTCACAAAATGACGTAAATGTTCATCCAATGACACAAACACACTTATTGGATAAACTTCATTCATTAAGAACTAAAATTGATTAGAATAACACTTGGGATGAACAAAATGATTAGAATTAGCCTTGGGATGAACAACATTGGTTAAGAAAGAAAAGTGATTAGAATTAGCCTTGGGATGCAGAAAATGACGTAAATGTTAATTTAATGACAAAAACGCTCTTATTGGATTAACAAAATTGGTTAAGAACGAAAACTGAATAGAATATGCCTTGGGATGCACAAAATGACGTAAATTTTCATCTAGTGAATCAAACGCAATTATTGGATGAACTACATTCCATAAAATGAAAAGTGATTAGAGTAAGCCTTGGGATGCACAAAATGACGTAAATGTTCATCCAATGAAACAAATGCACTTGTTCAATGAGCTACATTCCTTAAGAACGAAAAGTGATTCGAAGTAGCCTTGGGATGCACAAAATGACGTAAATGTTAAATTAATGACACAAACGCACATATTGGATGAACAACATTGGTAAAGATTGAAAAGTGATTAGAATAAGCCTTGGAATTCACAAAATGACGTAAATGTTCATCCAATGACACAAGCACACTTAATGGATAAACTTCATTCCTAAAGAACGAAAAGTGATTAGAATAACACTTGGGATGAACAAAATGACTTAAATGTTCATACAATGACACAAACACACTTATTGGATGAACAACATTGGTTAAGAAAGAAAAGTGATTAGAATAAGCCTTGGGATGTACAAAATGACGTAAATGTTAAATTAATGACACAAACGCACTTATTGGATGAACAACATTAGTTAACAACGAAAAGTGATTAGAATAAGCCTTGGAATCCACAAAATGACGTAAATGTTTATCCAATGACACAAACACACTTATTCGATGAACTACATTCCTTAAGAATGAAATGTGATTAGAATTAGCCTTGGAATGCACAAAATGACGTAAATGTTCATCCAATGACACAAACGCAATTATTGGATGAACTACATTCCTTAAGAACCAAAAGTGATTAGAATAAGCCTTGGGATGTACCAAATGACGTAAATGTTAAATTAATGACACAAACGCACTTATTGGATGAACAACATTGGTTAACAAGAAAAAGTGATTAGAATAAGCCTTGGAATCCACAAAATGACGTAAATGTTTATCCAATGACACAAACACACTTATTCGATGAACTACATTCCTTAAGAACGAAATGTGATTAGAATTAGCCTTGGAATGCACAAAATGACGTAAATGTTCATCAAATAACACAAACGCACTTATTTGATTAACTACATTCCTTAAGAATGAAAAGTGATTAGAATAATCCTTGGGATGCACAAAATTACATAAATGTTCACCCAATGACACAAATGCACGTATTCGATTAACTACATTCCTTAAGAATGAAAAGTGATTAGAATAAGCCTTGGGATGCACAAAATGACGTAAATGTTATCCAAAGACACAAATGCAATTATTGGATGAACTATATTCCTTAAGAACGAAAAGTGATTTGAATAAGTCTTGAAATGGAAAAAATGACATAATGTTTATCCAATGACACAAACGCACTTATTGAATGAGCTACATTCCTTAAGAACGAAAAGTTATTCGAATTAGCCTTGGGATGCACAAAATGACGTAAATGTTAATTTAATGACACAAACGCACCTATTGGATGAACAACATTGGTAAAGATCGAAAAGTGATTAGAGTAAGCCTTGGAATTCACAAAATGACGTAAATGTTCATCCAATGACAAAAAACACTTATTGGATAAACTTCATTCCTTAAGAACGAAAAGTGATTAGAATAACCCTTGGGATGAACAAAATGACGTAAATGTTCATCCAATGACACAAACACACTTATTGGATGAACAACATTGGTTAAGAAAGAAAAGTGATTAGAATTAGCCTTCGAATCCACAAAATGACGTAAATGTTTATCCAATGACACAAACACACTTATTCGATGAACTACATTCCTTAAAAACGAAATGTGATTAGAATTAGCCTTGGAATGCACAAAATGACGTAAATGTTCATCCAATGACACAAACGCACTTATTTGATTAACTACATTCCTTAAGAATGAAAAGTGATTAGAATAAGCCTTGGGATGCACAAAATTACGTAAATGTTCACCCAATGACACAAACGCACTTATTGGATTAACTACATTCCTTAAGAATGAAAAGTGATTAGAATAAGCCTTGGGATGCACAAAATCTCGTAAATGTTCATCCAAAGACACAAACGCAACTATTGGATGAACTATATTCCTTAAGAACGAAAAGTGATTTGAATAAGTCTTGAAATGGAAAAAACGACATAAATGTTTATCCAATGACACAAACGCACTTATTCAATGAGCTACATTCCTTAAGAACGAAAAGTGATTCGAATTAGCCTTGGGATGCACAAAATGACGTAAATGTTAAATTAATGACACAAACGCACTTATTGGATGAACAACATTGGTAATGATCGAAAAGTGATTAGAGTAAGCCTTGGAATTCACAAAATGACGTAAATGTTCATCCAATGACACAAACACACTTATTGGATAAACTTCATTCATTAAGAACGAAAAGTGATTTGAATAATTCTTGAAATGGAAAAAACGACATAAATGTTTATCCAATGACACAAACGCACTTATTCAATGAGCTACATTCCTTAAGAACGAAAAGTGATTCGAATTAGCCTTGGGATGCACAAAATGACGTAAATGTTAAATTAATGACACAAACGCACTTATTGGATGAACAACATTGGTAATGATCGAAAAGTGATTAGAGTAAGCCTTGGAATTCACAAAATGACGTAAATGTTCATCCAATGACACAAACACACTTATTGGATAAACTTCATTCATTAAGAACTAAAATTGATTAGAATAAC
>JBBPBO010001984.1:41665534-41684243 GCA_037974295.1 Cicer cuneatum | reverse complement strand
AGCCTTCGAATCCACAAAATGACGTAAATGTTTATCCAATGACACAAACACACTTATTCGATGAACTACATTCCTTAAAAACGAAATGTGATTAGAATTAGCCTTGGAATGCACAAAATGACGTAAATGTTCATCCAATGACACAAACGCACTTATTTGATTAACTACATTCCTTAAGAATGAAAAGTGATTAGAATAAGCCTTGGGATGCACAAAATTACGTAAATGTTCACCCAATGACACAAACGCACTTATTGGATTAACTACATTCCTTAAGAATGAAAAGTGATTAGAATAAGCCTTGGGATGCACAAAATCTCGTAAATGTTCATCCAAAGACACAAACGCAACTATTGGATGAACTATATTCCTTAAGAACGAAAAGTGATTTGAATAAGTCTTGAAATGGAAAAAACGACATAAATGTTTATCCAATGACACAAACGCACTTATTCAATGAGCTACATTCCTTAAGAACGAAAAGTGATTCGAATTAGCCTTGGGATGCACAAAATGACGTAAATGTTAAATTAATGACACAAACGCACTTATTGGATGAACAACATTGGTAATGATCGAAAAGTGATTAGAGTAAGCCTTGGAATTCACAAAATGACGTAAATGTTCATCCAATGACACAAACACACTTATTGGATAAACTTCATTCATTAAGAACGAAAAGTGATTTGAATAATTCTTGAAATGGAAAAAACGACATAAATGTTTATCCAATGACACAAACGCACTTATTCAATGAGCTACATTCCTTAAGAACGAAAAGTGATTCGAATTAGCCTTGGGATGCACAAAATGACGTAAATGTTAAATTAATGACACAAACGCACTTATTGGATGAACAACATTGGTAATGATCGAAAAGTGATTAGAGTAAGCCTTGGAATTCACAAAATGACGTAAATGTTCATCCAATGACACAAACACACTTATTGGATAAACTTCATTCATTAAGAACTAAAATTGATTAGAATAACCCTTGGGATGAACAAAATGACGTAAATGTTCATGCAATGACACAAACACACTTATTGGATGAACAACATTGGTTAAGAAAGAAAAGTGATTAGAATTAGCCTTGGGATGCAGAAAATGACGTAAATGTTAATTTAATGACAAAAACGCTCTTATTGGATTAACAAAATTGGTTAAGAACGAAAACTGAATAGAATATGCCTTGGGATGCACAAAATGACGTAAATTTTCATCTAGTGAATCAAACGCAATTATTGGATGAACTACATTCCATAAAATGAAAAGTGATTAGAGTAAGCCTTGGGATGCACAAAATGACGTAAATGTTCATCCAATGAAACAAATGCACTTGTTCAATGAGCTACATTCCTTAAGAACGAAAAGTGATTCGAAGTAGCCTTGGGATGCACAAAATGACGTAAATGTTAAATTAATGACACAAACGCACATATTGGATGAACAACATTGGTAAAGATTGAAAAGTGATTAGAATAAGCCTTGGAATTCACAAAATGACGTAAATGTTCATCCAATGACACAAGCACACTTAATGGATAAACTTCATTCCTAAAGAACGAAAAGTGATTAGAATAACACTTGGGATGAACAAAATGACTTAAATGTTCATACAATGACACAAACACACTTATTGGATGAACAACATTGGTTAAGAAAGAAAAGTGACTAGAATAAGCCTTGGGATGTACAAAATGACGTAAATGTTAAATTAATGACACAAACGCACTTATTGGATGAACAACATTAGTTAACAACGAAAAGTGATTAGAATAAGCCTTGGAATCCACAAAATGACGTAAATGTTTATCCAATGACACAAACACACTTATTCGATGAACTACATTCCTTAAGAATGAAATGTGATTAGAATTAGCCTTGGAATGCACAAAATGACGTAAATGTTCATCCAATGACACAAACGCAATTATTGGATGAACTACATTCCTTAAGAACCAAAAGTGATTAGAATAAGCCTTGGGATGTACCAAATGACGTAAATGTTAAATTAATGACACAAACGCACTTATTGGATGAACAACATTGGTTAACAAGAAAAAGTGATTAGAATAAGCCTTGGAATCCACAAAATGACGTAAATGTTTATCCAATGACACAAACACACTTATTCGATGAACTACATTCCTTAAGAACGAAATGTGATTAGAATTAGCCTTGGAATGCACAAAATGACGTAAATGTTCATCAAATAACACAAACGCACTTATTTGATTAACTACATTCCTTAAGAATGAAATGTGATTAGAATAATCCTTGGGATGCACAAAATTACATAAATGTTCACCCAATGACACAAATGCACGTATTCGATTAACTACATTCCTTAAGAATGAAAAGTGATTAGAATAAGCCTTGGGATGCACAAAATGACGTAAATGTTATCCAAAGACACAAATGCAATTATTGGATGAACTATATTCCTTAAGAACGAAAAGTGATTTGAATAAGTCTTGAAATGGAAAAAATGACATAATGTTTATCCAATGACACAAACGCACTTATTGAATGAGCTACATTCCTTAAGAACGAAAAGTTATTCGAATTAGCCTTGGGATGCACAAAATGACGTAAATGTTAATTTAATGACACAAACGCACTTATTGGATGAACAACATTGGTAAAGATCGAAAAGTGATTAGAGTAAGCCTTGGAATTCACAAAATGACGTAAATGTTCATCCAATGACACAATCACACTTATTGGATAAACTTCATTCCTTAAGAACGAAAAGTGATTAGAATAACCCTTGGGATGAACAAAATGACGTAAATGTTCATCCAATGACACAAACACACTTATTGGATGAACAACATTGGTTAAGAAAGAAAAGTGATTAGAATTAGCCTTGGGATGCAGAAAATGACGTAAATGTTAATTTAAGCACACAAACGCTCTTATTGCATTAACAAAATTGGTTAAGAACGAAAACTGAATAGAATAAGCCTTGGGACGCACAAAATGACGTAAATTTTCATCTAGTGAAACAAACGCAATTATTGGATGAACTACATTCCATAAGAACGAAAAGTGATTAGAATAAGCCTTCGGATGCACAAAATGACGTAAATGTTCATCCAATGACAAAAAATGCACTTATTCAATGAGCTACATTTCTTAAGAACGAAAAGTGATTCGAATTAGCCTTGGGATGCACAAAATGACTTAAATGTTAAATTAATGACACAAACGCACTTATTGGATGAACAACATTGGAAAAGATTGAAAAGTGATTAGAATAAGCCTTGGAATTCACAAAATGACGTAAATGTTCATCCAATGACACAAACACACTTATTGGATAAACTTCATTCCTAAAGAACGAAAAGTGATTAGAATAACACTTGGGATGAACAAAATGACTTAAATGTTCATCCAATGACACAAACGCACTTATTGGATGAACAACATTGGTTAAGAAAGAAAAGTGATTAGAATAAGCCTTGGGATGTACAAAATGACGTAAATGTTAAATTAATAACACAAACGCACTTATTGGATGAACAACATTGGTAATGATCGAAAAGTGATTAGAGTAAGCCTTGGAATTCACAAAATGACGTAAATGTTCATCCAATGTCACAAACACACTTATTGGATGAACAACATTGGTTAACAAAGAAAAGTGATTAGAATTAGCCTTGGGATGCAGAAAATGACGTAAATGTTAATTTAATGACACAAACGCTCTTATTGGATTAACAAAATTGGTTAAGAACGAAAACTGAATAGAATATGCCTTGGGATGCACAAAGTGACGTAAATTTTCATCTAGTGAAACAAACGCAATTATTGGATGAATTACATTCCATAAAATGAAAAGTGATTAGAATAAGCCTTGGGATGCACAAAATGACGTAAATGTTCATCCAATGACACAGACGCACTTATTCAATGAGTTACATTCCTTAAGAACGAAAAGTGATTCGAAATAGCCTTGGGATGCACAAAATGACGTAAATGTTAAATTAATGACACAAACGCACTTATTGGATGAACAACATTGGTAAAAATTGAAAAGTGATTAGAATAAGCCTTGGAATTCACAAAATGACTTAAATGTTCATCCAATGACACAAGCACACTTAATGGATAAACTTCATTCCTAAAGAATGAAAAGTGATTAGAATAACACTTGGGATGAAAAAAAAGACTTAAATGTTCATCCAATGACACAAACACACTTATTGGATGAACAACATTGGTTAAGAAAGAAAAGTGATTCGAATTAGCCTTGGGATGCACAAAATGACGTAAATGTTAAATTAATGACACAAACGCACTTATTGGATGAACAACATTGGTAAAGATTGAAAAGTGATTAGAATAAGCCTTGGAATTCACAAAATGACGTAAATGTTCATCCAATGACACAAACACACTTATTGGATAAACTTCATTCCTAAAGAACGAAAAGTGATGAGAATAACACTTGGGATGAACAAAATGACTTAAATGTTCATCCAATGACACAAACGCACTTATTGGATGAACAACATTGGTTAAGAAAGAAAAGTGATTAGAATAAGCCTTGGGATGTACAAAATGACGTAAATGTTAAATTAATGACACAATCGCACTTATTGGATGAACAACATTGGTTAACAACGAAAAGTGATTAGAATAAGCCTTGGAATCTACAAAATGACGTAAATGTTTATCCAATGACACAGACACACTTATTCGATGAACTACATTCCTTAAGAACGAAATGTGATTTAAAGTAGCCTTGGAATGCACAAAATGACGTAAATGTTCATCCAATGACACAAACACACTTATTGGATAAACATAATTCCTTAAGAATGAAAAGTGATTAGAATAACCCTTGGGATGAACAAAATGACGTAAATGTTCATCCAATGACACAAACACACTTATTGGATTAACAACATTGGTTAAGAAAGAAAAGTGATTCGAATTAGCCTTGGGATGCAGAAAATGACGTAAATGTTAATTTAATGACACAAACGCTCTTATTGGATTAACAAAATTGGTTAAGAACAAAAAGTGATTTGAATAAGCCTTGGAATTCACAAAATGACGTAAATGTTCATCCAATGACAAAAAACACTTATTGGATCAACTTCATTCCTTAAGAATGAAAAGTGATTAGAATAACCATTGGGATGAACAAAATGACGTAAATGTTCATCCAATGACACAAACACACTTATTGGATGAACAACATTGGTTAAAAAAGAAAAGTGATTAGAATTAGCCTTGGGATGCAGAAAATGACGTAAATGTTAATTTAATGACACAAACGCTCTTATTGGATTAACAAAATTGGTTAAGAATGAAAACTGAATAGAATAAGCCTTGGGACGCACAAAATGACGTAAATTTTCATCTAGTGAAACAAACGCAATTATTGGATGAACTACATTCCTTAAGAACGAAAAGTGATTCGAATTAGCCTTGGGATGCACAAAATGACGTAAATGTTAAATTAATGACACAAACGCACTTATTGGATGAACAACATTGGTAAAGATTGAAAAGTGATTAGAATAAGCCTTGGAATTCACAAAATGACGTAAATGTTCATCCAATGACACAAACACACTTATTGGATAAACTTCATTCCTAAAGAACGAAAAGTGATGAGAATAACACTTGGGATGAACAAAATGACTTAAATGTTCATCCAATGACACAAACGCACTTATTGGATGAACAACATTGGTTAAGAAAGAAAAGTGATTAGAATAAGCTTTGGGATGTACAAAATGACGTAAATGTTAAATTAATGACACAATCGCACTTATTGGATGAACAACATTGGTTAACAACGAAAAGTGATTAGAATAAGCCTTGGAATCTACAAAATGACGTAAATGTTTATCCAATGACACACACACCCTTATTCGATGAACTACATTCCTTAAGAACGAAATGTGATTTAAATTAGCCTTGGAATGCACAAAATGACGTAAATGTTCATCCAATGACACAAACACACTTATTGGATAAACATAATTCCTTAAGAATGAAAAGTGATTAGAATAACCCTTGGGATGAACAAAATGACGTAAATGTTCATCCAATGACACAAACACACTTATTGGATTAACAACATTGGTTAAGAAAGAAAAGTGATTCGAATTAGCCTTGGGATGCAGAAAATGACGTAAATGTTAATTTAATGACACAAACGCTCTTATTGGATTAACAAAATTGGTTAAGAACGAAAACTGAATAGAATAAGCCTTGGGACGCGCAAAATGACGTAAATTTTCATCTAGTGAAACAAACGCAATTATTGGATGAACTACATTCCTTAAGAACGAAAAGTGATTCGAATGAGCCTTGGGATGCACAAAATGACGTAAATGTTAAATTAATGACACAAACGCACTTATTGGATGAACAACATTGGTAAAGATTGAAAAGTGATTAGAATAAGCCTTGGAATTCACAAAATGACGTAAATGTTCATCCAATGACACAAACACACTTATTGGATAAACTTCATTCCTAAAGAACGAAAAGTGATTAGAATAACACTTGGGATGAACAAAATGACTTAAATGTTCATCCAATGACACAAACGCACTTATTGGATGAACAACATTGGTTAAGAAAGAAAAGTGATTAGAATAAGCCTTGGGATGTACAAAATGACGTAAATGTTAAATTAATGACACAATCGCACTTATTGGATGAACAACATTGGTTAACAACGAAAAGTGATTAGAATAAGCCTTGGAATCTACAAAATGACGTAAATGTTTATCCAATGACACAGACACACTTATTCGATGAACTAGATTCCTTAAGAACGAAATGTGATTTGAATTAGCCTTGGAATGCACAAAATGACGTAAATGTTCATCCAATGACACAATCACACTTATTGGATAAACATAATTCCTTAAGAATGAAAAGTGATTAGAATAACCCTTGTGATGAACAAAATGACGTAAATGTTCATCCAATGACACAAACACACTTATTGGATTAACAACATTGGTTAAGAAAGAAAAGTGATTAGAATTAGCCTTGGGATGCAGAAAATGACGTAAATTGTTAATTTAATGACACAAACGCTCTTATTGGATTAACAAAATTGGTTAAGAACGAAAACTTAATAGAATAAGCCTTGGGACGCACAAAATGACGTAAATTTTCATCTAGTGAAACAAACGCAATTATGGGATGAACTACATTCCATAAGAACGAAAAGTGATTAGAATAAGCCTTCGGATGCACAACATGACGTAAATGTTCATCAAATGACAAAAAACGCACTTATTCAATGAGCTACATTCCTTAAGAACGAAAAGTGATTCGAATTAGCCTTGGGATGCACAAAATGACGTAAATGTTAAATTAATGACACAAACGCACTTATTGGATGAACAACATTTGTAAAGATTGAAAAGTGATTAGAATAAGCCTTGGAATTCACAAAATGACGTAAATGTTCATCCAATGACACAAACACACTTATTGGATAAACTTCATTCCTAAAGAACGAAAAGTGATTAGAATAACACTTGGGATGAACAAAATGACTTAAATGTTCATCCAATGACACAAACGCACTTATTGGATGATCAACATTGGTTAAGAAAGAAAAGTGATTAGAATAAGCCTTGGGATGTACAAAATGACGTAAATGTTAAATTAATGACACAATCGCACTTATTGGATGAACAACATTGGTTAACAACGAAAAGTGATTAGAATAAGCCTTGGAATCTACAAAATGACGTAAATGTTTATCCAATGACACAGACACACTTATTCGATGAACTACATTCTTAAGAACGAAATGTGATTTGAATTAGCCTTGGAATGCACAAAATGACGTAAATGTTCATCCAATGACACAAACACACTTATTGGATAAACATAATTCCTTAAGAATGAAAAGTGATTAGAATAATCCTTGGGATGAACAAAATGACGTAAATGTTCATCCAATGACACAAACACACTTATTGGATTAACAACATTGGTTAAGAAAGAAAAGTGATTAGAATTAGCCTTGGGATGCAGAAAATGACGTAAATGTTAATTTAATGACACAAACGCTCTTATTGGATTAACAAAATTGGTTAAGAACGAAAACTGAATAGAATAAGCCTTGGGACGCACAAAATGACGTAAATTTTCATCTAGTGAAACAAACGCAATTATTGGATGAACTACATTCCATAAGAACGAAAAGTGATTAGAATAAGCCTTCGGATGCACAAAATGACGTAAATGTTCATCAAATGACAAAAAACGCACTTATTCAATGAGCTACATTCCTTAAGAATGAAAAGTTATTCGAATTAGCCTTGGGATGCACAAAATGACGTAAATGTTAAATTAATGACACAAACGCACTTATTGGATGAACAACATTGGTAAAGATTGAAAAGTGATTAGAATAAGCCTTGGAATTCACAAAATGACGTAAATGTTCATCCAATGACACAAACACACTTATTGGATAAACTTCATTCCTAAAGAACGAAAAGTGATTAGAATAACACTTGGGATGAACAAAATGACTTAAATGTTCATCCAATGACACAAACGCACTTATTGGATGAACAACATTGGTTAAGAAAGAAAAGTGATTAGAATAAGCCTTGGGATGTACAAAATGACGTGAATGTTAAATTAATGACACAATCGCACTTATTGGATGAACAACATTGGTTAACAACGAAAAGTGATTAGAATAAGCCTTGGAATCTACAAAATGACGTAAATGTTTATCCAATGACACAAACACACTTATTCGATGGACTACATTCCTTAAGAACGAAATGTGATTTGAAATAGCCTTGGAATGCACAAAATGACGTAAATGTTCATCCAATGACACAAACACACTTATTGGATAAACATAATTCCTTAAGAACGAAAAGTGATTAGAATAACCCTTGGGATGAACAAAATGACGTAAATGTTCATCCAATGACACAAACACACTTATTGGATGAACAAAATTGGTTAAGAAAGAAAAGTGATTAGAATTAGCCTTGGGATGCAGAAAATGACATAAATGTTAATTTAATGACACAAACGCTCTTATTGGATTAACAAAATTGGTTAAGAACGAAAACTGAATTGAATAAGCCTTGGGATGCACAAAATGACGTAAATTTTCGTCTAGTGAAACAAACGCAATTATTGGATGAACTACATTCCATAAGAACGAAAAGTGATTAGAATAAGCCTTGGGATGCACAAAATGACGTAAATGTTCATCCAATGACACAAACGCACTTATTCAATGAGCTACATTCCTTAAGAACGAAAAGTGATTCGAATTAGGCTTGGGATGCACAAAATGACGTAAATGTTAAATTAATGACACAAACGCACTTATTGGATGAAAACATTGGTAAAGATCGAAAAGTGATTAGAATAAGCCTTGGAATTCACAAAATGACGTAAATGTTCATCCAATGACACAAACACACTTATTGGATAAACTTCATTCCTAAAGAATGAAAAGTGATTAGAATAACCCTTGGGATGAACAAAATGACTTAAATGTTCATCCAATGACACAAACACTTTTATTGGATGAACAACATTGGTTAAGAAAGAAAAGTGATTAGAATTAGCCTTAGGATGCAGAAAATGACGTAAATGTTAATTTTATGACACAAACGCTCTTATTGGATTAACAAAATTGGTTAAGAACGAAAACTGATTAGAATAAGCCTTGGGATGCACAAAATGACGTAAATGTTCATCTAGTGAAACAAACGCAATTATTGGATGAACTTCATTCCATAAGAACGAAAAGTGATTAGAGTAAGCCTTGCGATGCACAAAATGACGTAAATGTTAATCCAGTGACACAAATGCACTTATTCGATGAACTACATTCCTTAAAAACGAAAAGTTATTAGAATTAGCCTTGGGATGCACAAAATGACGTAAATGTTAAATTAATGACAGAAACGCACTTATTGGATGAACAACATTGGTAAAGAACAAAAAGTTATTAGAATAAGCCTTGGAATTCACAAAATGACGTAAATGTTCATCCAATGACACAATGCACTTATTTGATTAACTACATTCCTTAAGAATGAAAAGTGATTAAAATAAGCCTTGGGATGCACAAAATGACGTAAATGTTCATCCATTGACACAAATGCACTTATTAGATGAACTTCAATCCTTTAAGAATGAAAAGTGATTAGAATAAGCGATGGAATGCACAAAATGACGTAAATGTTCATCCAATGACACAAACGAAATTATTGGATGAACTACATTCCTTAAGAACGAAAAGTGATTAGAATAAGCCTTGGAATGCACAAAATGACATAAATGTTCATCCAATGACACAAACGCAATTATTGGATGAACTACATTCCTTAACAACGAAATCTGATTAGAATCAGCTTTGGGATGCACAAAATTAAGTAAATGTTAAAATAATGACACAAACGCACTTATTGGATGAACAACATTGGTTAAGAAGGAAAAGTGCTTAGAATAAGACTTGGAATGCACAAAATGAGGTACATATTCATCCAATGACACTAACCCACTTAGTTTGATTAACTACATTCCTTAAGAACGAAACTTGATTAGAATAAACCTTGGGATGCACAAAATGACGTAAATGTTCTTCCAATGACACAAACGCACTTATTAGATGAACTTCATTCCTTAATAACGAAAAGTGATTAGAATAAGCCTTGGGATGCACAACATTGCGTAAATGTGAAATTAATGACACAAACCCACTTTTTGGATGAACAACATTGGTAAGGAATGAAAAGTGATTAGAATAAGTCTTGGGATGCACAAAATGACGTAAAAGTTCATCCAATGACACAAACGCAATTATTGGATGAAATACATTCCTTAAGAACGAAAAGTGATTAGAATAAGACTTGGAATGCACAAAATGACGTAGATGTTCATCCAATCACGCAAACACAATTATTGGATGAACTGCATTCCTTAAGAACGAAAAGTGATAAGAATAGGCCTTGGAATGCACAAAATGAAATAAATGTTAACTTAATGACACAAACGCACTTATTGGATTAACAAAATTGGTTAAGAACGACAAGTGATTAGAATAAGCCTTGGAATGCACAGAATTACGTAAATGTTCACCCAATGACAAAAACGCACTTATTGGATTAACTACATTCCTCAAGAATGAAAAGTGATTAGAATAATACTTGGGATGCACAAAATGACGTAAATCTTCATCCAATGACGCAAACGCAATTATTGGATGAACTACATTCCTCAAGAATGAAAAGTGATTAGAATAACGCTTGGGATGCACAAAATGACGTAAATGTTCATCCAATGACACAAACGCAATTATTGGATGAACTAGATTCCTTAAGAACGAAAAGTGATTAGAATAAGTCTTGGGATGGACAAAATGATGTAAATGTTCATCCAATGACACAAACGCACTTATTCGATGAACTACATTCCTTAAGAACGAAAAGTGATTAGAATAGGCCTTGGAATGTACAAAATGAAATAAATGATAACTTAATGACACAAACGCACTTATTGGATTAACAAAATTGGTTAAGAACGAAAAGTGATTACAATAAGCCTTGGAATGCACAAAATTACGTAAATGTTCACCCAATGACAAAAACGCACTTATTGGATTAACTACATTCCTCAAGAATGTAAAGTGATTAGAATAAGCCTTGGAATGTACAAAATTACGTAAATGTTCACCCGATGACACAAACGCACTTATTAAATTAACTCCATTCCTTAAGAATGAAAAGTGATTAGAATAAGCCTTGGGATGCACAAAATGACGTAAATGTTCATCCATGACACAAACGCAATTATTGGATGAACTACATTCCTCAAGAACGAAAAGTGATTAGAATAAGTCTTGCGATGGACAAAATGATGTAAATGTTCATCCAATGACACAAACGCACTTATTTGATGAACTACATTCCTTAAGAACGAAAAATGATTAGAATTAGCCTTGGAATGCACAAAATGATGTAAATGTTCATTCAATGACACAAACACACTTATTTGATTAACTACATTCCTTAAGAACGAAACGTGATTAGAATAAACCTTGGGATGCACTAAATGATTTAAATGTTCATCCAATGACACAAATGCACTTATTAGATGAACTTTATTCCTTAAGAACGAAAGTGATTAGAATTAGCCTTGGGATACACAAAATGACGTAAATGTGAAATTTATGACACAAACGCACTTATTGGATGAACAATATTGGTAATGAATGAAAAGTGACTAGAATAAGTATTGGGATGCACAAAATGACGTACATGTTCATCCAATGACACAAACACAATTATTGGATGAACTTCATACCTTAAGAACGAAAAGTGATTAGAATAAGCCTTGGGATAAAAAAAAGACGTAAATGTTCATCCAATGACACAAACGCACTTATTGGATGAACAACATTGGTTAAGAAAGAAAAGTGATTAGAATTAGCCTTGAATGCACAAAATGACGTAAATGTTAATTTAATGACACAAACTCTCTTATTGGATGAACAAAATTGGTTAAGAACGAAATGTGATTAGAATAAGCCTCGGGATGCACAAAATGACGTAAATGATTATCTAGTGAAACAAACGCAATATTGGATGAACTACATTCTATAAGAACGAAAACTGATTAGAATAAGCCTTGGAATGCACAAAATGACGTAAATGTTAATCCATTGACACAAACGCACTTATTCGATGAACTACATTCCTAAAGAATGAAAAGTGATTAGAACTGGCCTAAGGATGCAGAAAATGACGTAAATGTTAAATTAATGACACAAACGCACTTACCGGATAAACAACATTGGTAAAGAACGAAAAGTGATTAGAATAAGCCATGGAATTCACAAAATGACGTAAATGTTCATCCAATGACACAAACGCGCTTACTGGAGGAACTTCATTCCTTAAGAATGAAAAGGGATTAGAATAAGCCATGGAATACACAAAATGACGTAAATGTTCATCCAATGACACAAACGCAATTATTGGATGAACTACATTCCTTAAGACCCAAAAGTGATTAGAATAATCCTTGGGATGCACAAAATGACGTAAATGCTAATTTAATGACACATACGCACTTATTGGATGAACAAAATTGGTTAAGAACGAAAAGTGATTAGAATAAGCCTTGGAATGCACAAAATAACGTAAATGTTCACCCAATGACACAAACACACTTATTGGATGAACAACATTGGATAAGAATGAAAAGTGATTAGAATAAGACTTGGAATGCACAAAATGACGTAAATGTTCACCCAATGACAAAAACGCACTTATTGGATTAACTACATTCCTCAAGAATGAAAAGTGATTAGAATAATACTTGGGATGCACAAAATGACGTAAATGTTCATCCAATGACACAAACGCAATTATTGGATGAACTACATTCCTTAAGAACGAAAAGTGATTAGAATAAGTCTTGGGATGGACAAAATGATGTAAATGTTCATCCAATGACACAAACGCACTTATTCGATGAACTACATTCCTTAAGAACGAAAAGTGATTAGAATAGGCCTTGGAATGCTCAAAATGAAATAAATGATAACTTAATGACACAAACGCACTTATTGGATTAAAAAAATTGGTTAAGAACGAAAAGTGATTACAATAAGCCTTGGAATGCACAAAATTACGTAAATGTTCACCCAATGACAAAAACGCACTTATTGGATTAACTACATTCCTCAAGAATGAAAAGTGATTAGAATAAGCCTTGGAATGTACAAAATTACGTAAATGTTCACCCAATGACACAAATGCACTTATTAGATTAACTACATTCCTTAAGAATGAAAAGTGATTAGAATAAGCCTTGGGATGCACAAAATGACGTAAATGTTCATCCAATGACACAAACGCAATTATTGGATGAACTACATTCCTCAAGAACGAAAAGTGATTAGAATAAGTCTTGGGATGGACAAAATGACGTAAATGTTACTCCGATGACACAAACGCAATTATTCGATGAACTACATTCCTTAAGAACGAAAAGTGATTAGAATTAGCCTTGGAATGCACAAAATGATGTAAATGTTCATCCAATGACACAAACGCACTTATTTGATTAACTACATTCCTTAAGAACGAAACGTGATTAGAATTAGCCTTGGGATGCACTAAATGACGTAAATGTTCATCCAATGACACAAATGCACTTATTAGATGAACTTTATTCCTTAAGAACGAAAGTGATTAAAATTAGCCTTGGGATGCACAAAATGACGTAAATGTGAAATTAATGACACAAACGCACTTATTGGATGAACAACATTGGTAATGAATGAAAAGTGACTAGAATAAGTATTGGGATGCACAAAATGACGTACATGTTCATCCAATGACACAAACACAATTATTGGATGAACTTGATACCTTAAGAACGAAAAGTGATTAGAATAAGCCTTGGGATGAAAAAAAAGACATAAATGTTCATCCAATGACACAAACGCACTTATTGGATGAACAACATTGGTTAAGAAAGAAAAATGATTGGAATTAGCCTTGGGATGCACAAAATGACGTAATTGTTAATTCAATGACACAAACTCTCTTATTGGATGAACCAAATTGGTTAAGAATGAAACGTGATTAGAATATGCCTTGGGATACACAAAATGACGTAAATGTTCATCTAGTGAAACAAACGCAATATTGGATGAACTACATTCTATAAGAACGAAAAGTGATTAGAATAAGCTTTGGGATGCACAAAATGACGTAAATGTTAATCCAATGACACTAACGAACTTATTCGATGAACTACATTCCTTAAGAATGAAAAATGATTAGAACTTGCATAGGGATGCAGAAAATGACGCATTTATTGGATGAACAAAATTGGTTAAGAACGAAAAGTGATTAGAATAAGCCTTGGAATGCACAAAATAACGTAAATGTTCACCCAATGACACAAACACACTTATTGGATAAACAACATTGGATAAGAATGAAAAGTGATTAGAATAAAACTTGGAATGCACAAAATGACGTAAATGTTCACCCAATGACAAAAACGCACTTATTGGATTAACTACATTCCTCAAGAAAGAAAAGTGATTGGAATAATACTTGGGATGCACAAAATGACGTAAATGTTCATCCAATGACACAAACGCTATTATTGGATGAACTACATTCCTCAAGAATGAAAAGTGATTAGAATAATAATTGGGATGCACAAAATCACCTAAATGTTCATCCAATGACACAAATGCAATTATTGGATGACACAAAAGTGATTAGAATAAGCCTTGGGATGCACAAAATCATGTAAATGTTGATTTAATGACACGTACACACTTATTCGATGAACTACGTTTCTTTAAGAATGAAAAGTGATTAGAATTAGCCTTGGGATGCACAAAATTACGTAAATGTTAAATTAATGACACAAACGCACTTATTGGATGAACAACACTGGTAAAGATCGAAGAGTGATTAAAATAAGCCTTGGGATGCACAAAATGACGTAAATGTTCATCCAATGACACAAAAGCATTTATTGGATGATTTGCATTCCTTAAGAACGAAAAGTCATTAGAATTAGCCTTGGGATGCACAAAATAACGTAAATGTTAAATTAATGACACAAACAAACTTATTGGATGAACAACATTGGTAATGAACGAAAAGTGATTAGAATAAGTCTTGGAATGCAGAAAATGACGTAAATGTTCATCCAAGGATACAAACATAATTATTGGATGAACTACATTCCTTAAGAACGAAAAGTGATTAGAATTAGCCTTGGGATGCACAAAATGACGTAAATGTTAAATTAATGACACAAACGCAACTATTGGATGAACTACATTCCTTAAGAACGAAAAGTGATTAGAATAAACCTTGGGATGCACAGAATGACGTAAATGATCATCCAATGACACAAACGCACTTATTCGATGAACTACATTCCTTAAGAACGAAAAGTGATTAGAATTTTCTCTGGGATGCACAAAATTACGTCAATGTTAAATTAATGACACAAACGCACTTATTGGATGAAAAACACTGGTAAAGATCGAAATGTGATTAGAATAAGCCTTGGAATGCATAAAATGACGTAAATGTTCATCCAATGACACAAACACACTTATTGGATGAACTTCATTCCTTAAGAACAAAAAATGATTAGAATAAGGCTTGGGGTGCACAAAATGATGTAAATGTTCATCCAGTGACAAAAACACAATTATTGGATGATTTGCGTTCCTTAAGAACGAAAAGTGATTAGAATTACCCTTGGGATGCACAAAATGACGTAAATGTTAAATTAATGACAGAAACGCACTTATTGGATGAACAACATTGGTAATGAACAAAAAGTGATTAGAATAAGTCTTGGGATGCACAAAATGATGTACCCGTTCATCCAATGACACAAACGCAATTATTGGATGAACTACATTCCTTAAGAACGAAAAGTGATTAGAAGTAGCCTTGGGATGCACAAAATGACGTAAATGTTAAATTAATGACACAAACGCAATTATTGGATGAACTACATTCCTTAAGAACGAAAAGTGATTAGAATAAGCCTTGGGATGCACAGAATGACGTAAATGATCATCTAATGACACAAACGAACTTATTCAATGAACTACATTCCTTAAGAACGAAAAGTGATTACAATTGGCCTTGGGATGCACAAAATTACGTAAATGTTAAATTAATGACACAAACGCACTTATTGGATGAGCAACACTGGTAAAGATCGAAAAGTGATTAGAATAAGCCTTGGAATGCACAAAATGACGTAAATATTCATCCAATGACAGAAACACACTTATTGGAAGAACTTCACTCCTTAAGAATGAAAAATGAATAGAATAAGCCTTGGGATGAACAAAATGACGTAATTGTTCATCCAATGACACAAACGCACTTATTGGATGGACAACATTCTTTAAGAATGAAAAGTGATTAGAATAAGCCTTGGGAAGCACAAAATGACGTAAATGTTCATCCAATGACACAAACACACTTATTGGATGAACTTCATTCCTTAAGAACGAAAAATGATTAGAATAAGGCTTGGGATGACCAAAATGACGTAAATGTTCATCCAATGACACAAACGCACTTATTGGATGAACAACATTGTATAAGAAAGAAAAGTGATTAGAATTAGCCTTGGGAAGCACAAAATTACGTAAATGTTAATTTAATGACACAAACGCTCTTATTGGATGAAAAAAATAGGTTAAGAACACAAAGTGATTAGAATAAGTCTTCGGATGCACAAAATGATGTAAACGTTCATCCAATGACACAAACACAATTATTGGATGAACTACATTCCTTAAGAACGAAAAGTGATTAGAAGTAGCCTTGGGATGCACAAAATGACGTAAATGTTAAATTAATGACACTAACGCAATTATTGGATGAACTACATTCCTTAAGAACGAAAAGTGATTAGAATAAGCCTTGGGATGCACAGAATGACGTAAATGATCATCCAATGACACAAACGCACTTATTCGATGAACTACGTTCCTTAAGAACGAAAAGTGATTAGAATTGGCCTTTGGATGCACAAAATTACGTAAATGTTAAATAAATGACATAAACGCACTTATTGGATGAACAACACCGGTAAAGATCGAAAAGTGATTAGAATAAGCCTTGGAATGCACAAAATGACGTAAATATTCATCCAATGACAGAACACACTTATTGGAAGAACTTCATTCCTTAAGAATGAAAAATGAATAGAATAAGCCTTGGGATGAACAAAATGACGTAATTGTTCATCCAATGACACAATCGCACTTATTGGATGAACAACATTCTTTAAGAACGAAATGTCATTAGAATTAGCCTTGGGATGCACAAAATGACGTAAATGTTAAATTAATGACACAAACACACTTATTGGATGAACTTCATTCCTTAAGAACGAAAAATGATTAGAATAAGGCGTGGGGTGCACAAAATGATGTAAATGTTCATCCAGTGACAAAAACACAATTATTGGATGATTTGCGTTCCTTAAGAACGAAAAGTGATTAGAATTACCCTTGGGATGCACAAAATGACGTAAATGTTAAATTAATGACAGAAACGCACTTATTGGATGAACAACATTGGTAATGAACGAAAAGTGATTAGAATAAGTCTTGGGATGCACAAAATGATGTACACGTTCATCCAATGACACAAACGCAATTATTGGATGAACTACATTCGTTAAGAACGAAAAGTGATTAGAAGTAGCCTTGGGATGCACAAAATGACGTAAATGTTAAATTAATGACACAAACGCAATTATTGGATGAACTACATTCCTTAAGAACGAAAAGTGATTAGAATAAGCCTTGGGATGCACAGAATGACGTAAATGATCATCTAATGACACAAACGAACTTATTCAATGAACTACGTTCCTTAAGAACGAAAAGTGATTACAATTGGCCTTGGGATGCACAAAATTACGTAAATGTTAAATTAATGACACAAACGCACTTATTGGATGAACAACACTAGTAAAGATCGAAAAGTGATTAGAATAAGCCTTGGAATGCACAAAATGACGTAAATGTTCATCCAATGACACAAACACACTTATTGGATGAACTTCATTCCTTAAGAACGAAAAATGATTAGAATAAGGCTTGGGATGACCAAAATGACGTAAATGTTCATCCAATGACACAAAC
>JBBPBO010001984.1:41654204-41664506 GCA_037974295.1 Cicer cuneatum | reverse complement strand
AAAAATGATTAGAATAAGGCTTGGGGTGCACAAAATGATGTAAATGTTCATCCAGTGACAAAAACACAATTATTGGATGATTTGCGTTCCTTAAGAACGAAAAGTGATTAGAATTACCCTTGGGATGCACAAAATGACGTAAATGTTAAATTAATGACAGAAACGCACTTATTGGATGAACAACATTGGTAATGAACGAAAAGTGATTAGAATAAGTCTTGGGATGCACAAAATGATGTACACGTTCATCCAATGACACAAACGCAATTATTGGATGAACTACATTCCTTAAGAACGAAAAGTGATTAGAATAAGCCTTGGGATGCACAGAATGACGTAAATGATCATCTAATGACACAAACGAACTTATTCAATGAACTACGTTCCTTAAGAACGAAAAGTGATTACAATTGGCCTTGGGATGCACAAAATTACGTAAATGTTAAATTAATGACACAAACGCACTTATTGGATGAACAACACTGGTAAAGATCGAAAAGTGATTAGAATAAGCCTTGGAATGCACAAAATGACGTAAATATTCATCCAATGACAGAAACACACTTATTGGAAGAACTTCATTCCTTAAGAATGAAAAATGAATAGAATAAGCCTTGGGATGAACAAAATGACGTAATTGTTCATCCAATGACACAAACGCACTTATTGGATGAACAACATTCTTTAAGAATGAAAAGTGATTAGAATAAGCCTTGGGAAGCACAAAATGACGTAAATGTTCATCCAATGACACAAACACACTTATTGGATGAACTTCATTCCTTAAGAACGAAAAATGATTAGAATAAGGCTTGGGATGACCAAAATGACGTAAATGTTCATCCAATGACACAAACGCACTTATTGGATGAACAACATTGTATAAGAAAGAAAAGTGATTAGAATTAGCCTTGGGAAGCACAACATTACGTAAATGTTAATTTAATGACACAAACGCTCTTATTGGATGAAAAAAATAGGTTAAGAACACAAAGTGATTAGAATAAGTCTTCGGATGCACAAAATGATGTAAACGTTCATCCAATGACACAAACACAATTATTGGATGAACTACATTCCTTAAGAACGAAAAGTGATTAGAAGTAGCCTTGGGATGCACAAAATGACGTAAATGTTAAATTAATGACACTAACGCAATTATTGGATGAACTACATTCCTTAAGAACGAAAAGTGATTAGAATAAGCCTTGGGATGCACAGAATGACGTAAATGATCATCCAATGGCACAAACGCACTTATTCGATGAACTACGTTCCTTAAGAACGAAAAGTGATTAGAATTGGCCTTTGGATGCACAAAATTACGTAAATGTTAAATTAATGACATAAATGCACTTATTGGATGAACAACACCGGTAAAGATCGAAAAGTGATTAGAATAAGCCTTGGAATGCACAAAATGACGTAAATATTCATCCAATGACAGAACACACTTATTGGAAGAACTTCATTCCTTAAGAATGAAAAATGAATAGAATAAGCCTTGGGATGAACAAAATGACGTAATTGTTCATCCAATGACACAATCGCACTTATTGGATGAACAACATTCTTTAAGAACGAAATGTCATTAGAATTAGCCTTGGGATGCACAAAATGACGTAAATGTTAAATTAATGACACAAACACACTTATTGGATGAACTTCATTCCTTAAGAACGAAAAATGATAAGAATAAGGCTTAGGATGACCAAAATGACGTAAATGTTCATCCAGTGACAAAAACACAATTATTGGATGAACAACATTGTATAAGAAAGAAAAGTGATTAGAATTAGCCTTGGGAAGCACAAAATTACGTAAATGTTAATTTAATGACACAAACGCTCTTATTGGATGAAAAAAATAGGTTAAGAACAAAAAGTGATTAGAATAAGTCTTGGGATGCACAAAATGATGTAAATGTTCATCCAATGACACAAACGCAATTATTGGATGAACTAGATTCCTTAAGAACGAAAAGTGATTAGAATAAGCCTTGGGATGCACAAAAAGACGTAAATGATCATCCAATGACATAAACGCACTTATTCGATGAACTACGTTCCTTAAGAACGAAAAGTGATTAGAATTAGCCTTGGGATACACAAAATTACGTAAATGTTAAATTAATGACACAAACGCACTTATTGGATGAACAACACTAGTAAAGATCGAAAAGTGATTAGAATAAGCCTTGGAATGCACAAAATGACGTAAATGTTCATCCAATGACACAAACACACTTATTGGATGAACTTCATTCCTTAAGAACGAAAAATGATTAGAATAAGGCTTGGGATGCACAAAATGACGTAAATGTTCATCCAATGACACAAACACACTTATTGGATGAACAACATTGGTAATGAACGAAAAGTGACTAGAATAAGTCTTGGGATGCACAAAATGATGTAAATGTTCATCCAATGACACAAACGCAATTATTGGATGAACTACATTCCTTAAGAACGAAAAGATATTAGAATAAGCCTTGGGATCCACAAAATGACGTAAATGATCATCCAATGACACAAAAGCACGTATTCGATGAACTACGTTCCTTAAGAACGAAAAGTGATTAGAATTAGCTTTGGGATGCACAAAATTACGTAAATGTTAAATTAATGACACAAACGCACTTATTGGATGAACAACACTGGTAAAGACCGAAAAGTGATTAGAATAAGCCTTGGAATACACAAAATGATATAAATGTTCACCCAATGACATAAACACACTTATTGGATGAACTTCATTTCTTAAGAACGAAACGTGATTAAAATAAGCCTTGGGATGAACAAAATAACGTAAATGTTCATCCAATGACACAAATGCATTTATTAGAGGAACTTTATTCCTTAAGAACGAAAAGTGATTGGAATAAGACTTGGGATGCACAAAATGACTAAATGTTAAATTAATGACACAAACGCACTTATTGGATGAACAACATTGGTAAAGAACGAAAGTGATTAGAATAAGTCTTGTGATGCACAAAATGATGTAAATGTTCATCCAATGAGACAAACGCATTTATTGGATGAACTACATTCCTTAAGAATGGAAAGTGATTAGAATAAGCCTTGGGATGCACAAAATGACGTAAATGTTAATTTAATGACGCATACGCACTTATTGGAAGAACAAAAATGGTTAAGAACGAAAAGTGATTAGAATAAGCCTTGGAATGCACAAAATTACGTAAATGTTCACCCTATGACACAAACGCACTTCTTAGATTAACTACATTCCTAAAGAATGAAAAGTGACTAGAATAAGCCTTGGGATGCACAAAATTACGTAAATTTTCATCCAATGACACAAATGCAATTATTGGATTAACTACATTCCTTAAGAACGAAAAGTGATTAGAATAAGTCTTGGGATGGACAAAATGACGTAAATGTTCTTCCAATGAAACAAACACACTTATTAGATGAACTTCATTCCATAAGAACGAAAAATGATTAGCATAAGGCTTGGGATGACCAAAATGTTCCTCCAATGACACAAACCCACTTATTGGATGAACAACATTGTATAAGAAACAAAAGTGATTAGAATTAGCCTTGGGAAGCAAAAAATGACGTAAATGTTAATTTAATGACACAAACGCTCTTATGGGATGAAAAAAATAGATTAAGAACAAAAAGTGATTAGAATAAGGCTTGGGATGCACAAAATTATGTAAATGTTAATCCAATGACACAAACGCACTTATTCGATGAACTACATTCCTTAAGAACGAAAAGTTACTAGAATTAGCCTTGGGATGCATAAAATGACGTAAATGTTAAATTAATGACACAAATGCACTTATCGGATTAACAACATTGGTAAAGATCGAAAAGTGGTTAGAATTAGCCTGGGGATGCACAAAATGACGTAAATGTTCATCCAATGACACAAACGCACTTATTGGATGAACAACATCAGTAATGAACGAAAAGTGATTAGAATAAGTCGTGGGGTGCACAGAATGATGTAAATGTTCATCCAGTGACAAAAACACAATTATTGGATGATTTGCATTCCTTAAGAAGAAAAGTGATTACAATTAGCCTTGGGATGCACAAAATGACGTAAATGTTAAATTAATGACACAAACAAACTTATTGGATGAACAACATCGGTAATGACGAAAAGTGATTAGAATAAGTCGTGGGGTGCACAACATGATGTAAATGTTCATCTAGTGAGAAAAACACAATTATTGGATGATTTGCATTCCTTAAGGACGAAAAGTGATTAGAATTAGCCTTGGGATGCACAAAATGACGTAAAGGTTAAATTAATGACACAAACAAACTAATTGGATGAACAACATTGGTAATGAACGAAAAGTGATTAGAATAAGTCTTGGGATGCACAAAATGATGTAAATGTTCATCCAATGACACAAACACAATTATTGGATGAACTACATTCCTTAAGAACGAAAAGTGATTAGAATAAGCCTTGGGATCCACAAAATGACGTAAATGATCATCCAATGACACAAACGCACTTATTCGATGAACTACGTTCCTTAAGAACGAAAAGTGATTAGAATTAGCCTTGGGATGCACAAAATTACGTAAATGTTAAATTAATGACACAAATGTACTTATCGGATGAACAACATTGGTAAAGATCGAAAAGTGGTTAGAATTAGCCTTGGGATGCACAAAATGACGTTAATGTTCATCCAATGACACAAACGCATTTATTGGATGAACAACATCGGTAATGAACGAAAAGTGATTAGAATAAGTCGTGGGGTGCACAAAATGATGTAAATGTTCATCCAGTGACAAAAACACAATTATTGGATGATTTGCATTCCTTAAGAACGAAAAGTGATTAGAATTAGCCTTGGGATGCACAAAATGACATAAATGTTAAATTAATGACACAAACAAACTTATTGGATGAACAACATTGGTAATGAACGAAAAGTGACTAGAATAAGTCTTGGGATGCACAAAATGATGTAAATGTTCATCCAATGACACAAACGCAATTATTGGATGAACTACATTCCTTAAGAACGAAAAGATATTAGAATAAGCCTTGGGATCCACAAAATGACGTAAATGATCATCCAATGACACAAACGCACGTATTCGATGAACTACGTTCCTTAAGAACGAAAAGTGATTAGAATTAGTTTTGGGATGCACAAAATTACGTAAATGTTAAATTAATGACACAAACGCACTTATTGGATGAACAACACTGGTAAAGATCGAAAAGTGATTAGAATAAGCCTTGGAATACACAAAATGATATAAATGTTCACCCAATGACATAAACACACTTATTGGATGAACTTCATTCCTTAAGAACGAAACGTGATTAGAATAAGCCTTGGGATGAACAAAATGACTTAAATGTTCATCCAATGACACAAATGCATTTATTAGATGAACTTTATTCCTTAAGAACGAAAAGTGATTGGAATAAGACTTGGGATGCACAAAATGACGTAAATGTTAAATTAATGACACAAACACACTTATTGGATGAACAACATTGGTAAAGAACGAAAGTGATTAGAATAAGTCTTGTGATGCACAAAATGATGTAAATGTTCATCCAATTAGACAAACGCATTTATTGGATGAACTACATTCCTTAAGAACGAAAAGTGATTAGAATAAGCCTTGGGATGCACAAAATGACGTAAATATTAATTTAATGACGCATACGCACTTATTGGAAGAACAAAACTGGTTAAGAACGAAAAGTGATTAGAATAAGCCTTGGAATGCACAAAATGACGTAAATGTTCATCCAATTACACAAACACATTTATTGGATGAACTACATTCCTTAAGAACGATAAAGTGATTAGAATTAGCCTTGGGATACACAAAATGACATAAATGTTAATTTAATGACACAAACGTACTTATTGGATGAACAAAATTGTTTAAGAACGAAAGTTGATTAGAATAAACCTTGGAATGAAAAAATGATGTAAATGTTCATCCAATGACACAAACGCACTTATTGGAATAACTACATTCCTTAAGAACGAAAGGTGACTAGAATAAGCTTTGCGTTGCACAAAATTTAGTAAATATGAAAATAATGACACAAAGTCACTTATTGGATGAACAACATTCATTAAGAACGAAAAGTGATTAGAATAAGACTTGGAATGCACAAAATGACGTAGATGTTCATCCAGTGACACAAACGTAATTATCGGATGAACTACATTCCTTAAGAATGAAAAGTTATTAGAATAGGCCTTGGAATGCACAAAATGAGATAAATTTTAACTTAATGACACAAACGCACTGATTGGATTAACAAAATTGGTTAAGAACGAAAAGTTATGCCTAAGAATGCACAAAATGACGTAATAGTTCATCCAATGACACAAACGCATTTATTTGATGAACTACATTCCTTAAGAACGAAAAGTGATTTGAATAAGACTTGGGATACACAAAATGACGTAAATGTTCATCCAATGACACAAACGCACTTATTGGATGAACTACATTCTTTAAGAACGAAACGTGATGAGAATTAGCCTTGGGATGCACAAAATGACGTAAATGTTAAATTAATGACACAAATGCACTTATTGAATGGACAACATTGGTTAACAACGAAAAGTTATGCCTAAGAATGCACAAAATGATGTAATAGTTCATCCAATGAGACAATCACACTTATTGGATGAACTACATTCCTTAAGAACGAAAAGTGATTTGAATAAGACTTGGGATGCACAAAATGACGTAAATGTTAAATTAAGGACACAAACGTACTTATTGGATGAACTACATTCCTTAAGAACGAAAAGTGATAAGAATTAGCCTTGGGATGCACAAAATGATATCAATGATAAATTAATGACACAAACGCACTTATTGGATGAACAAAATTGGTTAAGAATGAAAAGTGATTAGAATAAGCCTCGGGATGCACAAAATGACGTAAATGTTAAATTAATGACACAAACGCACATGTTGGATGAACAACATTGGTTAAGAGTGAAAAGTGATTAGAATAAGCCTTGGGATACACAAAATGACGTAAATGTTCATCCAATGACACAAACACAATTATTGGATGAACAACATTCCTTAAGAACAAAAACTGATTAGAAGAAGCCTTGGGATGCACAAAATGACTTAAATGTTCATCTAATGACACAAACACAATTATTGGATGAACTACATTCCTTAAGAACAAAAAGTGATTAGAATAAGCCTTGGGATGCACAAAATGACGTAAATGTTCATCCAATGACACAAACGCACTTATTGGATGAACTACATTCCTTAAGAACGAAAAGTGATGAGAATTAGCCTTGGGATGCATAAAATGACGTAAATGTTAAATTAATGACACAAACGCACTTATTGAATGAACAACATTGGTTAACAACGAATAGTTATGCCTAAGGATGCACAAAATGACGTAATACTTCATCCAATGACACAAACGCACTTATTGGATGAACTACATTCCTTAAGAACGAAAAGTGATTTGAGTAAGACTTGGGATGCACAACATGGCGTAAATGTTAAATTAAAACGCACTTATTGGATGAACTACATTCCTTAAGAACGAAAAGTGAGAAGAATTAGCCTTGGGATGCACAAAATGATCTGAATGATAAATTAATGATACTAACGCACTTATCGGATGAACAACATTGGTTAAGAACGAAAAGTGATTAGAATAAGCATTGGGATGCACAAAAAGACGTAAATGTTCATCCACTCACACAAACACAATTATTGGATGAACTACATTCCTTAAGAACAAAAAGTGATTAGTATAAGCCTTGGGATGCACAAAATGACGTAAATGTTCATCCAATGACACAAACGCACTTATTGGATGAACTACATTCCTTAAGAACGAATAGTGATGAGAATTAGCCTTGGGATGCACAAAATGACGTAAATCTTAAATTAATGACACAAACGCACTTATTGAATGAACAACATTGGTTAACAACGAAAAGTTATGCCTAAGAATGCACAAAATGACGTAATAGTTCATCCAATGACACAAACGCACTTATTGGATGAACTACATTCCTTAAGAACAAAAAGTGATTTGAATAAGACTTGGGATACACAAAATGACGTAAATGTTCATCCAATGACACAAACGCACTTATTGGATGAACTACATTCCTTAAGAACGAAAAGTGATGAGAATTAGCCTTGGGATGCACAAAATGACGTAAATGTTAAATTAATCACACAAACGCACTTATTGAATGAACAACATTGGTTAACAACGAAAAGTTATGCATAAGAATGCACAAAATGACGTAATGATTCATCCAATGACACAAACGCACTTATTGGATGAACTACATTCCTTAAGAACGAAAAGTGGTTTGAATAAGACTTGCAATGCACAAAATGACGCAAATGTTAAATTAAGGACACAAACACACTTATTGGATGAACTACATTCCTTAAGAACGAAAAGTGATGAGAATTAGCCTTGGGATGCACAAAATGACGTAAATGTTAAATTAATGACACAAACGCACTTATTGAATGAACAACATTGGTTAACAACGAAAAGTTATGCATAAGAATGCACAAGATGACGTAATAATTCATCCAATGACACAAACGCACTTATTGGATGAACTACATTCCTTAAGAACGAAAAGTGGTTTGAATAAGACTTGCAATGCACAAAATGACGCCAATGTTAAATTAAGGACACAAACACACTTTTTGGATGAACTACATTCCTTAAGAACGAAAAGTGATGAGAATTAGCCTTGGGATGCACAAAATAACGTAAATGTTAAATTAATGACACAAACGCACTTATTGAATGAACAACATTGGTTAACAACGAAAAGTGATGCCTAAGAATGCACAAAATGACGTAATAGTTCATCCAATGACACAAACGCACTTATTGGATGAACTACATTCCTTAAGAACGAAAAGTGCTAAGAATTAGCCTTGGGATGCACAACATGATATCAATGATAAATTAATGACACAAACGCACTTATTGGATGAACAACATTGGTTAAGAACGAAAAGTGATTAGAATAAGCATTGGGATGCACAAAATGACGTAAATGTTCATCCAATCACACAAACACAATTATTGGATGAACTACATTCCTTAAGAACAGAAAGTGATTAGAATAAGCCTTGGGATGCACAAAATGACATAAATGTTAAATTAAGGACACAAACACACTTATTGGATGAACTACATTCCTTAAGAACGAAAAGTCATAAGAATTAGCGTTGGGATGCACAAAATGACATCAATGACAAATTAATGACACAAACGCACTTATTGGATGAACAACATTGGTTAAGAACGAAAAGTGATTAGAATAAGCCTTGGGATGCACAAAATGACGTAAATGTTAAATTAATGATACAAACGCACTTATTGAATGAACAACATTGGTTAACAACGAAAAGTTACGCCTAAGAATGCACAAAATGACGTAATAGTTCATCTGATGACACAAACGCACTTATTGGATGAACTACATTCCTTAAGAACGAAAAGTGATTTGAATAAGACTTGGGATGCACAAAATGACGTAAATTTTAAATAAAGGACACAAACACACTTATTGGATGAACTACATTCCTTAAGAACGAAAAGTGATAAGAATAAGCCTTGGGATGCCCAAAATGACGTAAATGTTCATCCTATGACACAAACGCACTTATTGGATGAACTACATTCCTTATGAACGAAAAGTGACGAGAATTAGCCTTGGGATGCACAAAATGACGTAAATGTTAAATTAATGACACAAACGCACTTATTGAATGGACAACATTGGTTAAGAACGAAAAGTGATTGGAATAAGTCTTGGGATGCACAAAATGACGTAAATGTTCATCCAATGACACAAACACAATTATTGGATGAACTACATTCCTTAAGAACAAAAAGTGATTAGAATAAGCCTTGGGATGCACAAAATGACATAAATGTTCATCCAATGACACAAACGCACTTATTGGATGAACTACATTCCTTAAGAACGAAAAGTGATGAGAATTAGCCTTGGGATGCACAAAATAACGTAAATGTTAAATTAATGACACAAACGCACTTATTGAATGAACAACATTGGTTAAGAATGAAAAGTTATGCCTAAGAATGCACAAAATGACGTAATAGTTCATCCAATGACACAATCGCACTTCTTGGATGAACTACATTCCTTAAGAACGAAAAGTGATTTGAATAAGACTTGGGATGCACAAAATGACGTAAATGTAAATTAAGGACACAAACGCACTTATTGGATGAACAACATTGGTTAAGAATGAA
>JBBPBO010001984.1:41604709-41620020 GCA_037974295.1 Cicer cuneatum | reverse complement strand
AATAGTTCATCCAATGACACAAACGCACTTATTCGATGAACTACATTCCTTAAGAACGAAAAGTGACTTGAATAAGACTTGGGATGCACAAAACGATGTAAATGTTAAATTAAGGACACAAACGCACTTATTCGTTGAACTACATTCCTTATGAACTTAAAGTGAGAAGAATTAGCCTTGGGATGCACAAAATGATATCAATGATAAATTAATGACACATACGCACTTATTGGATGAACAACTTTGGTTAAGTACGAAAAGTGATTAGAATTAGCCATGGAATGCACAAAATGACGTAATAGTTCATCCAATGACACAAACGCACTTATTGGATGAACTACATTCCTTAAGAACGAAAAGTGATTTGAATAAGACTTGAGATGCACAAAATGATGTAAATTTTAAATTAAGGACACAAACGCACTTATTGGATGAACTACATTCCTTAAGAACGTAAAGTGATAAGAATTAGCCTTGGGATGCACAGAATGACATCAATGATAAATTAATGACACAAACGTACTTATTGGATGAACAACATTGGTTAAGAATGAAAAGTGATTAGAATAAGCCTTGGGATGCAGAAAATGACGTAAATGTTCATCCAATGACACAAACACAATTATTGGATGAACTTTATTCCTTAAGAACAAAAAGTGATGTTAATGACACAAACGCACTTATTGAATGAACAACATTGTTTAACAACGAAAAGTTAAGCCTAAGAATGCACAAAATGACGTAATAGTTCATCCAATGACACAAACGCACTTATTGGAAGAAATACATTCCTAAAGAACGAAAAGTGATTTGAATAAGCCTTGGGATGCACAAAATGACGTAAATGTTAAATTAAGGACACAAACGCACTTATTGGAGGAACTACATTCCTTAAGAACGAAAAGTGATGAGAATTAGCGTTGGGATACACAAAATGACGTAAATGTTAAATTAAGGACACAAACGCACTTATTGGATGAACTACATTCCTTAAGAAGGAAAAGTGATAAGAATTAGCCTTGGGATGCACAAAATGATATCAATGATAAATTAATGACACAAACGCACTTATTGGATGAACAACATTGGTTAAGAACGAAAAGTGATTAGAATAAGCATTGGGATGCACAAAATGACGTAAATGTTCAACCAATCACACAAACACAATTATTGGATGAACTACATTCCTTAAGAACAAAAAGTGTTTAGAATAAGCCTTGGGTTGCACAAAATGACGTAAAGGTTCATCCAATGACACAAACGCACTTATTGACTGAACAACAATGGTTAACAACGAAAAGTTATGCCTAACAATGCATAAAATGACGTAATAGTTCATCCAATGACACAAACGCACTTATTCGATGAACTACATTCCTTAAGAACGAAAAGTTATTTGAATAAGACTTGGGATGCACAAAATGATGTAAATGTTAAATTAAGGACACAAACGCACTTATTCGATGAACTACATTCCTTATGAACTTAAAGTGAGAAGAATTAGCCTTGGGATGCACAAAATGACATCAATGATAAATTAATGACACATACGCACTTATTGGATGAACAACATTGGTTAAGAACGAAAAGTGATTAGAATAAGCCTTGGGATGCACAACATGACGTAAATGTTTATCCAATAACACAAACACAATTATTGGATGAACTACATTCCTTAAGAACAAAAAGTGATTAGAATAAGCCTTGGGATGCACAGAATGACGTAAATGTTCATCCAATGACACAAACGCATTTATTGGATGAACTACATACCTTAAGAACGAAAAGTGATGAGATCTAGCCTTGGAATGCACAAAATGATGTAAATGTTAACTTAATGACACAAACGCACTTATTGAATGAACAACATTGGTTAACAACTAAAAGTTATAACTAAGAATACACAAAATGACGTATTAGTTCATCCAATGACACAAACACACTTATTGGATGAACTACATTCCTTAAGAACGAAAAGTGATTTGTATAAGCCTTGGGATGCATAAAATGACGTAAATGTTATGTTAATGACACAAACGCACTTATTGAATGAACAACTATGTTTAACAACGAAAAGTTAAGCCTAAGAATGCACAAAATGACGTAATAGTTCATCCAATGACACAAACGCACTTATTGGATGAACTAAATTCCTTAAGAACGAAAAGTGATTTGAATAAGCCTTGGGATGCACAAAATGACGTAAATGTTAAATTAATGACTCAAACGCACTTATTGGATGAACTACATTCCTTAAGAACGAAATGTGATAAGAATTAGCCTTGGGATGCACAAAATGACATCAATGATAAAGTAATGACACAAACGCACTTATTGGATGAACAACATTGGTTAAGAACGAAAAGTGATTAGAATAAGCCTTGGGATGCATAAAATGACGTAAATATTCATCCAATGACACAAACACAATTATTGGATGAACTACATTCCTTAAGTACAAAAACTAAAGAGAAAAAGCCTTGGGATGCACAAAATGACGTAAATGTTAAACTAATGACACAAACGCACTTATTGAATGAAGAACATTGGTTAACAACGAAAAGTTATGCCTAAGAATGCTTAAAATGACGTAATAGTTCATCCAATGAAACAAACGCACTTATTCGATGAACTACATTCCTTAAGAACGAAAAGTGATTTGAATAAGACTTGGGATGTACAAAATGACGTAAATGTTAAATTAAGGACACAAACGCACTTATTGGATGAACTACATTCCTTAAGAAGGAAAAGTGATAAGAATTAGCCTTGGGATGCACAAAATGACGTAAATGTTAAATTAAGGACACAAACGCACTTATTGGATGAACTACATTCCTTAAGAAGGAAAAGTGATAAGAATTAGCCTTGGGATGCACAAAATGATATCAATGATAAATTAATGACACAAACGCACTTATTGGAGAACAACATTGGTTAAGAACGAAAAGTGATTAGAATAAGCATTGGGATGCACAAAATGACGTAAATGTTCAACCAATCACACAAACACAATTATTGGATGAACTACATTCCTTAAGAACAAAAAGTGATTAGAATAAGCCTTGGGTTGCACAAAATGACGTAAAGGTTCATCCAATGACACAAACGCACTTATTGGATGAACTACATTCCTTAAGAACGAAAAGTGATGAGAATTAGCCTTGGGATACACAAAATGACGTAAATGTTAAATTAATGATACAAACGCACTTATTGAATGAACAACCTTGGTTAACAACGAAAAGTTATGCCTAAGAATGCACAAAATGACATAATAGTTCATCCAATGACACAAACGCACTTATTGGATGAACTACATTCCTTAAGAACGAAAAAGTGATTTGAATAAGACTTGGTATGCACAAAATGACGAAAATGTAAAATTAATGACACTAACGCACTTATTGGATGAACTACATTCCTTAAGAACGAAAAGTGATGAGAATTAGCCTTGGGATACACAAAATGACGTAAATGTTAAATTAATGAAACAAACGCACTTATTGAATGAACAACATTGGTTAACAACGAAAAGTTATGCCTAAGAATGCTCAAAATGACGTAATAGTTCATCCAATGACACAAACGCACTTATTGGATGAACTACATTCCTTAAGAACAAAAAGTGATTTGAATAAGACTTGGGATGCACAAAATGACGAAAATGTAAAATTAATGACACAAACGCACTTATTGGATTAACTACATTCCTTTAGAACGAAAAGGGATAAGAATTAGCCACGGGATGCACAAAATGACGTCAATGATAAATTAATGACACAAACGCACTTATTGGATGAACAACATTCGTTAAGAACGAAAAGTGATTAGAATAATCCTTGGGATGCACAAAATGACGTAAATGATCATCCAATGACACAAACACAATTATGGGATGAACTATATTCCTTAAGAAAAAAACTGATGAGAATTAGCCTTGGGATGCACAAAATGACGTAAATATTCAACTAATGACACAAACACACTTATTGAATGAACAACAATGGTTAACAACGAAAAGTTATGCCTAAGAATGCACAAATGATGGAATAGTTCATCCAATGACACAAACGCACTTATTCGATGAACTACATTCCTTAAGAACGAAAAGTGACTTGAATAAGACTTGGGATGCACAAAACGATGTAAATGTTAAATTAAGGACACAAACGCACTTATTCGTTGAACTACATTCCTTATGAACTTAAAGTGAGAAGAATTAGCCTTGGGATGCACAAAATGATATCAATGATAAATTAATGACACATACGCACTTATTGGATGAACAACTTTGGTTAAGTACGAAAAGTGATTAGAATTAGCCATGGAATGCACAAAATGACGTAATAGTTCATCCAATGACACAAACGCACTTATTGGATGAACTACATTCCTTAAGAACGAAAAGTGATTTGAATAAGACTTGAGATGCACAAAATGATGTAAATTTTAAATTAAGGACACAAACGCACTTATTGGATGAACTACATTCCTTAAGAACGTAAAGTGATAAGAATTAGCCTTGGGATGCACAGAATGACATCAATGATAAATTAATGACACAAACGTACTTATTGGATGAACAACATTGGTTAAGAATGAAAAGTGATTAGAATAAGCCTTGGGATGCAGAAAATGACGTAAATGTTCATCCAATGACACAAACACAATTATTGGATGAACTTTATTCCTTAAGAACAAAAAGTGATTAGAATAAGCCTTGGGATGCACAAAATGACGTAAATGTTCATCCAATGACACAAACGCACTTATTGGATGAACTACATTCCTTAAGAACGAAAAGTGATGAGAATTAGTATTGGGATGCACAAAATGACGTAAATGTTATGTTAATGACACAAACGCACTTATTGAATGAACAACATTGTTTAACAACGAAAAGTTAAGCCTAAGAATGCACAAAATGATGAATAGTTCATCCAATGACACAAACGCACTTATTGGAAGAAATACATTCCTAAAGAACGAAAAGTGATTTGAATAAGCCTTGGGATGCACAAAATGACGTAAATGTTAAATTAAGGACACAAACGCACTTATTGGAGGAACTACATTCCTTAAGAACGAAAAGTGATGAGAATTAGCGTTGGGATACACAAAATGACGTAAATGTTAAATTAAGGACACAAACGCACTTATTGGATGAACAACATTGGTTAAGAACGAAAAGTGATTAGAATAAGCATTGGGATGCACAAAATGACGTAAATGTTCAACCAATCACACAAACACAATTATTGGATGAACTACATTCCTTAAGAACAAAAAGTGTTTAGAATAAGCCTTGGGTTGCACAAAATGACGTAAAGGTTCATCCAATGACACAAACGCACTTATTGAATGAACAACAATGGTTAACAACGAAAAGTTATGCCTAACAATGCATAAAATGACGTAATAGTTCATCCAATGACACAAACGCACTTATTCGATGAACTACATTCCTTAAGAACGAAAAGTTATTTGAATAAGACTTGGGATGCACAAAATGATGTAAATGTTAAATTAAGGACACAAACGCACTTATTCGATGAACTACATTCCTTATGAACTTAAAGTGAGAAGAATTAGCCTTGGGATGCACAAAATGACATCAATGATAAATTAATGACACATACGCACTTATTGGATGAACAACATTGGTTAAGAACGAAAAGTGATTAGAATAAGCCTTGGGATGCACAACATGACGTAAATGTTCATCCAATAACACAAACACAATTATTGGATGAACTACATTCCTTAAGAACAAAAAGTGATTAGAATAAGCCTTGGGATGCACAGAATGACGTAAATGTTCATCCAATGACACAAACGCACTTATTGGATGAACTACATACCTTAAGAACGAAAAGTGATGAGATCTAGCCTTGGAATGCACAAAATGATGTAAATGTTAACTTAATGACACAAACGCACTTATTGAATGAACAACATTGGTTAACAACTAAAAGTTATAACTAAGAATACACAAAATGACGTATTAGTTCATCCAATGACACAAACACACTTATTGGATGAACTACATTCCTTAAGAACGAAAAGTGATTTGTATAAGCCTTGGGATGCATAAAATGACGTAAATGTTATGTTAATGACACAAACGCACTTATTGAATGAACAACTTTGTTTAACAACGAAAAGTTAAGCCTAAGAATGCACAAAATGACGTAATAGTTCATCCAATGACACAAACGCACTTATTGGATGAACTAAATTCCTTAAGAACGAAAAGTGATTTGAATAAGCCTTAGGATGCACAAAATGACGTAAATGTTAAATTAATGACTCAAACGCACTTATTGGATGAACTACATTCCTTAAGAACGAAATGTGATAAGAATTAGCCTTGGGATGCACAAAATGACATCAATGATAAAGTAATGACACAAACGCACTTATTGGATGAACAACATTGGTTAAGAACGAAAAGTGATTAGAATAAGCCTTGGGATGCATAAAATGACGTAAATGTTCATCCAATGACACAAACACAATTATTGGATGAACTACATTCCTTAAGTACAAAAACTAAAGAGAAAAAGCCTTGGGATGCACAAAATGACGTAAATGTTAAACTAATGACACAAACGCACTTATTGAATGAAGAACATTGGTTAACAACGAAAAGTTATGCCTAAGAATGCTTAAAATGACGTAATAGTTCATCCAATGAAACAAACGCACTTATTCGATGAACTACATTCCTTAAGAACGAAAAGTGATTTGAATAAGACTTGGGATGTACAAAATGACGTAAATGTTAAATTAAGGACACAAACGCACTTATTGGATGAACTACATTCCTTAAGAACGTAAAGTGATAAGAATTATCCTTGGGTTGCACAAAATCACATCAATGATAAATTAATGATCCAAACGCACTTATTGGATGAACAACATTGGTTAAGAACGAAAAGTGATTAGAATAAGCCTTGGGATGCACAAAATGACGTAAATGTTCATCCAATGACACAAACACAATTATTGGATGAACTTTAATTCTTAAGAACAAAAAGTGATTAGAATAAGCCTTGGGATGCACAAAATGACGTAAATGTTCATCCAATGACACAAACGAACTTATTTGAAGAACTACATTCCTTAAGAACGAAAAGTGATGAGAATTTGCCTTGGGATGCATAAAATGACGTAAATGTTATGTTAATGACACAAATGCACTTATTGAATGAGCAACATTGTTTAACAACGAAAAGTTAAGGCTAAGAATGCACAAAATGACGTAATAGTTCATCCAATGACACAAACGCACTTATTGGATGAAATACATTCCTAAAGAACGAAAAGTGATTTGAATAAGCCTTGGGATGCACAAAATGACGTAAATGTTAAATTAAGGACACAAACGCACTTATTGGATGAACTACATTGGTTAAGAGCGAAAAGTGATTAGAATAAGCCTTGGGATTCACAAAATGACGTAAATGTTATGTTAATGACACAAACGCACTTATTGAATGAACAACTTTGTTTAACAACGAAAAGTTAAGCCTAAGAATGCACAAAATGACGTAAATGTTCATCCAATGACACAAACGCACTTATTGGATGAACTACAGACCTTAGGAACGAAAAGTGATGAGATCTAGCCTTGGAATGCACAAAATGACGTAAATGTTAAGTTAATGACACAAACGCACTTATTGAATGAACAACATTGGTTAACAACGAAAAGTTATAACTAAGAATGCATAAAATGACGTGTTAGTTCATCCAATGACACAAACGCACTTATTCGATGAACTACATTCCTTAAGAACGAAAAGTGATGAGAATTAGCCTTGGGATGCATAAAATGACGTAAATGTTATGTTAATGACACAAACGCACTTATTGAATGAACAACTTTGTTTAACAACGACAAGTTAAGCCCAAGAATGCACAAAATGACGTAATAGTTCATCCAATGACACAAACGCACTTATTGGAAAAACTACATTCCTTAAGAACGAAAAGTGATTTGAATAAGCCTTGGGATGCACAAAATGACGTAAATGATAAATTAATGACTCAAACGCACTTATTGGATGAACTACATTCTTTAAGAACGAAATGCGATAAGAATTAGCATTGGGATGCACAAAATGACATCAATGATAAAGTAATGACACAAACGCACTTATTGGATGAACAACATTGGTTAAGAACGAAAAGTGATTAGAATAAGCCTTGGGATGCATAAAATGACGTAAATGTTCATCCAATGACACAAACACAATTATTGGATGAACTACATTCCTTAAGAACAAAAAGTAATGAGAATTAGCCTTCGGATGCACAAAATGACGTAAATGTTAAACTAATGACACAAACGCACTTATTGAATGAACAACATTGGCTAACAACGAAAAGTTATGCCTAAGAATGCTTAAAATGACGTAATAGTTCATCCAATGACACAAACGCACTTATTCGATGAACTAAATTCCTTAAGAACGAAAAGTGATTTGAATAAGACTTTGGATGTACAAAATGACGTAAATGTTAAATTAAGGACACAAACGCACTTATTGGATGAACTACATTCCTTAAGAACGTAAAGTGATAAGAATTAGCGTTGGGATGCACAAAATCACATCAATGATAAATTAATGACACAAACGCACTTATTGGATGAACAACATTGGTTAAGAACGAAAAGTGATTAGAATAAGCCTTGGGATGCACAAAATGACGTAAATGTTCATCCAATGACACAAACACAATTATTGGATGAACTTTAATTCTAAAGAACAAAAAGTGATTAGAATAAGCCTTGGGATGCACAAAATGACGTAAATGTTCATCCAATGACACAAACGAACTTATTGGATGAACTACATTCCTTAAGAAGGAAAAGTGATGAGAATTTGCCTTGGGATGCATAAAATAACGTAAATGTTATGTTAATGACACAAATGCACTTATTGAATGAACAACATTGTTTAACAACGAAAAGTTAAGCCTAAGAATGCACAAAATGACGTAATAGTTCATCCAATGACACAAACGCACTTATTGGATGAAATACATTCCTAAAGAACGAAAAGTGATTTGAATAAGCCTAGGGATGCACAAAATGACGTAAATGTTAAATTAAGGACACAAACGCACTTATTGGATGAACTACATTGGTTAAGAACGAAAAGTTATTAGAATAAGCCTTGGGATGCACAAAATGACGTAAATGTTCATCGAATGAAACAAACACAATTATTGGATGAACTTTATTCCTTAAGAACAAAAAGTGATTAGAATAAGCCTTGGGATGCACAAAATGACGTAAATGTTCATCCAATGACACAAACGCACTTATTGGATGAACTACATACCTTAAGAACGAAAAGTGATGAGAATTAGCCTTGGGATGCACAAAATGACGTAAATGTTAAATTAATGACACAAATGCACTTATTGAATGAACAACATTGGTTAACAACGAAAACTTATGCCTAAGAATGCACAAAATGATGTAATAGTTCATCCAATGACACAAACGCAGTTATTGGATGAACAACATTGGTTAAGAACGAAAAGTGATTAGAATAAGCCTTGGGATGCACAAAATGACGTAAATGTTCATCCAATGACACAAAACACAATTATTGGATGAACTACATTCCTTAAGAACAAAAAGTGATTAGAATAAGCCTTGGGATGCACAAAATGACGTAAATGTTCATCCAATGACACAAACACAATTATTGGATGAACTTTATTCGTTAAGAACAAAAAGTGATTAGAATAAGCCTTGGGATGCACAAAATGACGTAAATGTTCATCCAATGACACAAACGCACTTATTGGATGAACTACATACCTTAAGAACGAAAAGTGATTAGAATTAGCCTTGGGATGCATAAAATGACGTAAATGTTATGTTAATGACACAAACGCACTTATTGAATGAACAACATTGTTTAACAACGAAAAGTTAAGCCTAAGAATGCACAAAATGACGTAATAGTTCATCCAATGACACAAACGCACTTATTGGATGAAATACATTCCTAAAGAACGAAAAGTGATTTGAATAAGCCTTAGGATGCACAAAATGACCTAAATGTTAAATTAAGGACACAAACGCACTTATTGGATGAACTACATTGGTTAAGAACGAAAAGTGATAGAATAAGCCTTGGGATGCACAAAATGACGTAAATGTTCATCCAATGATACAAACACAATTATTGGATGAACTTTATTCCTTAAGAACAAAAAGTGATTAGAATAAGCCTTCGGATGCACAAAATGACGTAAATGTTCATCCAATGACACAAACGCACTTATTGGATGAACTACATACATTAAGAACGAAAAGTGATGAGAATTAGCCTTGGGATGCACAAAATGACGTAAATGTTAAATTAATGACACAAACACACTTATTGAATGAACAACATTAGTTAACAACGAAAAGTTATGTCTAAGAATGCACAAAATGATGTAATAGTTCCTCCAATGACAAAAACGCAATTATTCGATGAACTACACTCCTTAAGAACGAAAAGTGATTTGAATAAGCCTTGGGATGCATAAAATGACGTAAATGTTAAATTAAGGACACAAACGCACTTATTGGATGAAATACATTGGTTAAGAACGAAAAGTGATTGGAATAAGCCTTGGAATGCACAAAATGACGTAAATGTTCATCCAATGACACAAACACAATTATTGGCTGAACTACATTCCTTAAGAACGAAAAGTGATTAGAATAAGCCTTGGGATGCACAAAATGACGTAAATGTTCATCAATTGACACAAACGCACTTATTGGATGAACTACATACCTTAAGAACGAAAAGTGATTAGAATTAGCCTTGGGATGCATAAAATGACGTAAATGTTATGTTAATGACACAAACGCACTTATTGAATGAACAACATTGTTTAACAACGAAAAGTTAAGCCTAAGAATGCACAAAATGACGTAATAGTTCATCCAATGACACAAACGAACTTATTGGATGAAATACATTCCTAAAGAACGAAAAGTGATTTGAATAAGCCTTGGGATGAACAAAATGACGTAAATGTTAAATTAAGGACACAAACGCACTTATTGGATGAACTACATTGGTTAAGAACGAAAAGTGATTAGAATAAGCCTTGGGATGCACAAAATGACGTAAATGTTCATCCAATGATACAAACACAATTATTGGATGAACTTTATTCCTTAAGAACAAAAAGTGATTAGAATAAGCCTTCGGATGCACAAAATGACGTAAATGTTCATCCAATGAGACAAACGCACTTATTGGATGAACTACATACCTTAAGAACGAAAAGTGATTAGAATTAGCCTTGGGATGCACAAAATGACGTAAATGTTAAATTAATGACACAAACGCACTTATTGAATGAACAACATTAGTTAACAACGAAAAGTTATGTCTAAGAATGCACAAAATGATGTAATAGTTCCTCCAATGACACAAACGCAATTATTCGATGAACTACTACACTCCTTAAGAACGAAAAGTGATTTGAATAAGCCTTGGGATGCATAAAATGACGTAAATGTTAAATTAAGGACACAAACGCACTGATTGGATGAAATACATTGCTTAAGAACGAAAAGTGATTAGAATAAGCCTTGGAATGCACAAAATGACGTAAATGTTCATCCAATGACACAAACGAACTGATTGGATGAACTACATTCCTTAAGAACGAAAAGTGATAAGAATATGCCTTGGGATGCACAAAATGATGTAAATGTTAAATTAAGGACACAAACGCACTTATTGAATGAACAACATTGGTTAACAACGAAAAGTTATGCCTAAGAATGCACAAAATGAAGTAATAGTTCATCCAATGACACAAACGCACTTATTGGATGAACTACATTCCTTAAGAACGAAAAGTGATTTGAATAAGCCTTTGGATGGATAAAATGACGTAAATGTTAAATTAAGGACACAAACGCACTTATTGGATGAACTACATTGCTTAAGAATGAAAAGTGATTAGAATAAGCCTTGGAATGCACAAAATGACGTCCATGTTCATCCAATGAGACAAACGCACTTATTGGATGAACTACATTCCTTAAGAACAAAAAGTGATGAGAATTAGCCTTGGGATGCACAAAATGACGTAAATGTTAAATTAATGACACAAACGCACTTACTAGATGAGCAAAATTGGTTAACAACGAAACGTTATACCTAAGAATGCACAAAATGACGTAATAGTTCATCCAATGACACAAACGCACTTATTGGATGAACTACATTCCTTAAGAACGAAAAGTGATTTGAATAAGCCTTGGGATGCACAAAATGACGAAAATGTTAAATTAATGACACAAACGCACTTATTGGATGAACTACATTCCTTAAGAACGAAAAGTGATAAGAATTAGCCTTGGGATGCACAAAATGACGTAAATATTAAATTAATGACACAAACGCACTTATTGGATGAACAACATTGGTTTAGAACGAAAAGTGATTAGAATAAGCCTTGGGATGCACAAAATGACGTAAATGTTCATCCAATGACACAAAACACAATTATTGGATGAACTACATTCCTTAAGAACAAAAAGTGATTAGAATAAGCCTTGGGATGCACAAAATGACGTAAATAATGATCCAATGACACAAACGCACTTATTGGATGAACTACATTCCTTAAGAACGAAAACTGAAGAGGATTAGCCTTGGGATGCACAAAATGACGTAAATGTTAAATTAATGACACAAACGCACTTATTGAATGAACCACATTGGTTAACAACGAAAAGTTATGCCTAAGAATGCACAAAATGAAGTAATAGTTCATCCAATGACACAAACGCACTTATTGGAAGAAATACATTCCTAAAGAACGAAAAGTGATTTGAATAAGCCTTGGGATGCACAAAATGACGTAAATGTTAAATTAAGGACACAAACGCACTTATTGGATGAACTACATTCCTTAAGAACGAAAAGTGATAAGAATTAGCCTTGAGATACACAAAATGACGTCAATGATAAATTATTGACAAAAACGCACTTATTGGATGAACAACATTGGTTCAGATTGAAAAGTGATTAGAATAAGCTTTGGGATGCACAAAATGATGTAAATGTTCATCCAATGACATAAACACAATTATTGGCTGAACTTCATTCATTAAGAACAAAAAGTGATTAGAATAAACCTTGGGATGCACAAAATGACGTAAATGTTCATCCAATGACACAAACGCACTTATTCGATGAACTACATACCTTAAGAACGAAAAGTGATGAGAATTAGCCTTGGGATGCACAAAATGACGTAAATGTTAAATTAATGAAACAAATGCACTTATTGAATGAACAACATTGGTTAACAACGAAAAGTTATGCCTAAGAATGCACAAAATGATGTAATAGTTCATCCAATGACACAAACACACTTATTGGATGAACTACATTCCTTAAGAACGAAAAGTGATTTGAATAAGCCTTGGGATGCACAAAATGACGTAAATGTTAAATTAAGGACACAAACACACTTATTGGATGAACTACATTCCGTAAGAACGAAAAATTAATAAAAATTAGCCTTGGGATGCTCAGAATGACGTAAATGTTCATCCAATGACACAAACGCACTTATTGGATGAACTACATTCCTTAAGCACGAAAAGTGATGAGAATTAACCTTGGGATGCACAACATGACGTAAATGTTAAATTAAGGACACAAACGCAGTTATTGGATGAACTACATTCCTTAAGAACAAAAAGTAATAAGAATAAGCCTTGGGATGCACAAAATGACGTCAATGTTAAATTAATGACAGAAACGCTCTTATTGGATGAACAACATTGGTTAAAAACGAAAAGTGATTAGAATAAGCAATGGAATGCACAAAATGACGTAAATGTTGATCCAATGACACAAGCGCACTTATTGGATGAACAACATTCCTTAAGAACGAAAAGTGATAAGAATATGCCTTGGGATGCACAAAATGATGTAAATGTTAAATTAAGGACACAAACGCACTTATTGGATGAACTACATTCCTTAAGAACGAAAGTGATAAGAATCAGCCTTTGGATGCACAAAATGACGTCCATGATAAATTAATGACAAAAACGCACTTATTGGATGAACAACATTGGTTAAGAACGAAATGTGATGAGAATAAGCCTTGGGATTCACAAAATGACGTAAATGTTCATCCAACGACACAAACACAATTATTGGCTGAACTACATTCCTTAAAAACAAAAAGTGATTAGAATAAGCCTTGGGATGCACAAAATGACGTAAATGTTCATCCAATGACACAAACGCACTTATTGGATGAACTACATTCCTTAAGAACGAAAAGTGATGAGAATTAGCCTTGGGATGCACAACATGACGTAAATGTTAAATTAAGGACAGAAACGCACTTATTGGATGAACTACATTCCTTAAGAACAAAAAGTGATTAGAATAAGCCTTGGGAGGCACAAAATGACGTAAATGTTCATCCAATGACACAAACGCACTTATTGGATGAACTACATTCCTTAAGAACGAAAAGTGATGAGAATTAGCCTTGGGATGCATAACATGACGTAAATGTTAAATTAAGGACAGAAACGCACTTATTGGATGAACTACATTCCTTAAGAACAAAATGTAATACGAATAAGCCTTGGGTTGCACAAAATGACGTAAATGTTAAATTAAGGACACAAACGCACTTATTGGATGAACTACGTTGGTTAAGAACGAAAAGTGATTAGAATAAGCCTTGGAATGCACAAAATGACGTAAATGTTCATCCAATGACACAAACGCACTTATTGGATGAACTCCATTCCTTAAGAACGAAAAGTGATAAGAATATGCCTTGGGATGCACAAAATGACGTAAATGTTAAATTAAGGACACAGACACACTTATTGGATGAACTACATTCCTTAAGAACGAAAAGTGATAAGAATTAGCCTTGAGATGCACAAAATGACGTCCATGATAAATTAATGACAAAAACGCACTTATTGGATGAACAACATTGGTTAAGAGTGAAAAGTGATTAGAATAAGCCTTGGGATGCACAAAATGACGTAAATGTTCATCCTATGACATAAACACAATTATTGGCTGAACTACATTCCTTAAGAACAAAAAGCGATTAGAATAAGCCTTGGGACGCACAAAATGACGTAAATGTTCATCCAATGACGCAAACGCACTAATTGGATGAACTACATACCTTAAGAACGAAAAGTGATGAGAATTAGCCTTGGGATGCACAAAATGACGTAAATGTTAAATTAATGACACAAATGCACTTAT
>JBBPBO010001984.1:41588056-41604699 GCA_037974295.1 Cicer cuneatum | reverse complement strand
AACAACATTGGTTAACAACGAAAAGTTATGCCTAAGAATGCAGAAAATGATGTAATAGTTCATCCAATGACACAAACGCACTTATTGGATGAACTACATTCCTTAAGAACGAAAAGTGATTTGAATAAGCCTTGGGATGCACAAAATGATGTAAATGTTAAATTAAGGACACAAACACACTTATTGGCTGAACTACATTCCTTAAAAACAAAAAGTGATTAGAATAAGCCTTGGGATGCACAAAATGACGTAAATGTTAAATTAAGGACACAGACACACTTATTGGATGAACTACATTCCTTAAGAACGAAAAGTGATAAGAATTAGCCTTGAGATGCACAAAATGACGTCCATGATAAATTAATGACAAAAACGCACTTATTGGATGAACAACATTGGTTAAGAGTGAAAAGTGATTAGAATAAGCCTTGGGATGCACAAAATGACGTAAATGTTCATCCTATGACATAAACACAATTATTGGCTGAACTACATTCCTTAAGAACAAAAAGCGATTAGAATAAGCCTTGGGACGCACAAAATGACGTAAATGTTCATCCAATGACGCAAACGCACTAATTGGATGAACTACATACCTTAAGAACGAAAAGTGATGAGAATTAGCCTTGGGATGCACAAAATGACGTAAATGTTAAATTAATGACACAAATGCACTTATAATTAACAACATTGGTTAACAACGAAAAGTTATGCCTAAGAATGCAGAAAATGATGTAATAGTTCATCCAATGACACAAACGCACTTATTGGATGAACTACATTCCTTAAGAACGAAAAGTGATTTGAATAAGCCTTGGGATGCACAAAATGATGTAAATGTTAAATTAAGGACACAAACACACTTATTGGCTGAACTACATTCCTTAAAAACAAAAAGTGATTAGAATAAGCCTTGGGATGCACAAAATGACGTAAACGTTCATCCAATGACACAAACGCACTTATTGGATGAACTACATTCCTTAAGAACGAAAAGTGATGAGAATTAGCCTTGGGATGCACAACATGACGTAAATGTTAAATTAAGGACACAAACGCACTTATTGGATGAACTACATTCCTTAAGAACAAAAAGTAATAAGAATAAGCCTTGGGATGCACAAAATGACGTCAATGTTAAATTAATGACAGAAACGCACTTATTGGATGAACAACATTGGTTAAGAACGAAAACTGATTAGAATAAGCAATGGAATGCACAAAATGACGTAAATGTTCATCCAATGACACAAACGCACTTATTGGATGAACAACATTCCTTAAGAACGAAAATTGATAAGAATATGCCTTGGGATGCACAAAATGATGTAAATGTTAAATTAAAGACACAAACGCACTTATTGGATGAACTACATTCCTTAAGAACGAAAAGTGATAAGAATTAGCCTTGGGATGCACAAAATGACGTAAATGTTAAATTAATGACACAAACGCACTTATTGAATGAACACCATTGGTTAACAACGAAAATTTTGCCTAAGAATGCACAAAATGATGTAATAGTTCATCCAATGACACAAACGCACTTATTGGATGAACTATATTCCTTAAGAACGAAAAGTGATTTGAATAAGCCTTGGGATGCACAAAATAACGTAAATGTTAAATTAAGGACACAAACGCACTTATTGGATGAACTACATTCTGTAAGAAAGAAAAGTGATCAGAATTAGCCTTGGGATGCACAAAATTACGTCAATGATAAATAAATGACAAAAACGCACTCATTGGATGAACAACATTGGTTATGAACGAAAAGTGATTAGAATAAGCCTTGGGAAGCATAAAATGACGTAAATGTTCATCCAATGACATAAACACAATTATTGGCTGAACTACATTCCTTAAGAACGAAAAGTGATGAGAATTAGCCCTGGGATGCACAAAATGACGTAAATGTTAAATTAAGGACACAAACGCACTTATTGGATGAACTACATTCCTTAAGAACGAAAAGTGATAAGAATTATCCTTGGGATGCACAAAATGACGTCAATGATAAATTAATGACACAAACGCACTTATTGGATGAACAACATTGGTTGAGCACGAAAAGTGATTTGAATAACCCCTAGGATGCACAAAATGAAGTAAATGTGAAATTAATCAAACAAACGCACTTACTGGATGAACTACATTCCTTAAGAAAGAAAAGTGATTAGAATTTGCCTTGGGATGCACAATATGATGTAAATGTTAAATTAATGACACAAACACACTGATTGAATGAACAACTTTGGTTAACAACGAAAAGTTATGCCTAAGAATGCACAAAGTGATGTAATAGTTCGTCCAATGACACAGACGCACTTATTGGATTTACTACTTTCCTAAAGAACGAAAAGTGATTTGAATAAGCCTTGGGATGCACAAAATGACATAAATGTTAAATTAAGGACACAAACGCACTTATTGGATGAACTACAATCCGCTAGAATGAAAAGTTATAAGAATTAGCCTTGGGATGCACAAAATGACGTCAATGATAAATTAATGACACAAACGCACTTGTTGGATGAACTACATTCCTTAAAACGAAAAGTGAATGGAATTAGCCTAGGGATGCAAAAAATGACGTAGATGTTAAATTTATAACACAAGCACACTTATTGGATGAACAACATTGGTTAAGAACGAAAAGTGATTAGAATAAGCCTTGGGATGCACAAAATGACGTAAATGTTCATCGAATGACACTAAAGCACTTATTAGATGAACTACATTCCTTAAGCATGAAAAGTGATTTGAATAAGCCCTAGGATGCACAAAATGAAGTAAATGTGAAATTAATCAAACAAACGCATTTATTGGATGAACTACATTCCTTAAGAATGAAAAGTGATTAGAATTTGCATTGGGATGCACAATATGACGTAAATGTTAAATTAATGACACAAATGCAGTTATTGGATTAACAAAATTGGTTAACAAAGAAAATCGATTAGAATAAGCCTTGGAATAGACAAATTGACGTAAATGTTCATCCAATGACGCAAACGGACTTATTGGATGAACTCTATTGTTTAAGAACGAAAATGATTAGAATAAACCTTGGGATGCACAAAATGACGTAAATGTTCATCCAATGACATAAACACAATTATTTGCTGAACTACATTCATTAAGAACAAAAAGTGATTAGAATAAACCTTGAAGTGCACAAAATGACGTAAATGTTCATCAAATGACACAAACGCACTTATTGGATGAACTACATACCTTAAGAACGAAAAGTGATGAGAATTAGCCTTGGGATGCACAAAATGACGTAAATGTTAAATTAATGACACAAATGCACTTATTGAATGAACAACATTGGTTAACAACGAAAAGTTATGCCTAAGAATGCACAAAATGATGTAATAGTTCATCCAATGACACAACCACACTTATTGGATGAACTACATTCCTTAAGAACGAAAAGTGATTTGAATAAGCCTTGGGATGCACAAAATGACGTAAATGTTAAATTAAGGACACAAACACACTTATTGGATGAACTACATTCCGTAAGAACGAAAAATTAATAAAAATTAGCCTTGGGATGCTCAGAATGACGTAAATGTTCATCCAATGACACAAACGCACTTATTGGATGAACTACATTCCTTAAGAACGAAAAGTGATGAGAATTAGCCTTGGGATGCACAACATGACGTAAATGTTAAATTAAGGACACAAACACACTTATTGGATGAACTACATTCCTTAAGAACAAAAAGTAATTAGAATAAGCCTTGGGATGCACAAAATGACATCAATGTTAAATTAATGACAGAAACGCACTTATTGGATGAACAACATTGGTTAAGAACGAAATGTGATGAGAATAAGCCTTGGGATTCACAAAATGACGTAAATGTTCTTCCAACGACACAAACACAATTATTGGCTGAACTACATTCCTTAAAAACAAAAAGTGATTAGAATAAGCCTTGGGATGCACAAAATGACGTAAATAATCATCCAATGACACAAACGCACTTATTGGATGAACTACATTCCTTAAGAATGAAAAGTGATGAGAATAAGCCTTGGGATGCACAACATGACGTAAATGTTAAATTAAGGACAGAAACGCACTTATTGGATGAACTACATTCCTTAAGAACAAAAAGTGATTAGAATAAGCCTTGGGATAGACAAATTGACGTAAATGTTCATCCAATGACGCAAACGGACTTATTGGATGAACTCTATTGTTTAAGAACGAAAATGATTAGAATAAGCCTTGGGATGCACAAAATGACGTAAATGTTCATCCAATGACATAAACACAATTATTTGCTGAACTACATTCCTTATGAACGAAAAGTGATTAGAATAAACCTTGAAGTGCACAAAATGACGTAAATGTTCATCAAATGACACAAACGCACTTAGTGGATGAACTACATACCTTAAGAACGAAAAGTGATGAGAATTAGCCTTGGGATGCACAAAATGACGTAAATGTTAAATTAATGACACAAATGCACTTATTGAATGAACAACATTGGTTAACAACGAAAAGTTATGCCTAAGAATGCACAAAATGATGTAATAGTTCATCCAATGACACAAACACACTTATTGGATGAACTACATTCCTTAAGAACGAAAAGTGATTTGAATAAGCCTTGGGATGCACAAAATGACGTAAATGTTTAATTAAGGACACAAACACACTTATTGGATGAACTACATTCCGTAAGAACGAAAAATTAATAAAAATTAGCCTTGGGATGCTCAGAATGACGTAAATGTTCATCCAATGACACAAACGCACTTATTGGATGAACTACATTCCTTAAGAACGAAAAGTGATGAGAATTAGCCTTGGGATGCACAACATGACGTAAATGTTAAATTAAGGACACAAACACACTTATTGGATGAACTACATTCCTTAAGAACAAAAAGTAATTAGAATAAGCCTTGGGATGCACAAAATGACATCAATGTTAAATTAATGACAGAAACGCACTTTTTGGATGAACAACATTGGTTAAGAACGAAATGTGATGAGAATAAGCCTTGGGATTCACAAAATGACGTAAATGTTCTTCCAACGACACAAACACAATTATTGGCTGAACTACATTCCTTAAAAACAAAAAGTGATTAGAATAAGCCTTGGGATGCACAAAATGACGTAAATAATCATCCAATGACACAAACGCACTTATTGGATGAACTACATTCCTTAAGAATGAAAAGTGATGAGAATAAGCCTTGGGATGCACAACATGACGTAAATGTTAAATTAAGGACAGAAACGCACTTATTGGATGAACTACATTCCTTAAGAACAAAAAGTGATTAGAATAAGCCTTGGGATAGACAAATTGACGTAAATGTTCATCCAATGACGCAAACGGACTTATTGGATGAACTCTATTGTTTAAGAACGAAAATGATTAGAATAAGCCTTGGGATGCACAAAATGACGTAAATGTTCATCCAATGACATAAACACAATTATTTGCTGAACTACATTCCTTATGAACGAAAAGTGATTAGAATAAACCTTGAAGTGCACAAAATGACGTAAATGTTCATCAAATGACACAAACGCACTTAGTGGATGAACTACATACCTTAAGAACGAAAAGTGATGAGAATTAGCCTTGGGATGCACAAAATGACGTAAATGTTAAATTAATGACACAAATGCACTTATTGAATGAACAACATTGGTTAACAACGAAAAGTTATGCCTAAGAATGCACAAAATGATGTAATAGTTCATCCAATGACACAAACACACTTATTGGATGAACTACATTCCTTAAGAACGAAAAGTGATTTGAATAAGCCTTGGGATGCACAAAATGACGTAAATGTTTAATTAAGGACACAAACACACTTATTGGATGAACTACATTCCGTAAGAACGAAAAATTAATAAAAATTAGCCTTGGGATGCTCAGAATGACGTAAATGTTCATCCAATGACACAAACGCACTTATTGGATGAACTACATTCCTTAAGAACGAAAAGTGATGAGAATTAGCCTTGGGATGCACAACATGACGTAAATGTTAAATTAAGGACACAAACACACTTATTGGATGAACTACATTCCTTAAGAACAAAAAGTAATTAGAATAAGCCTTGGGATGCACAAAATGACATCAATGTTAAATTAATGACAGAAACGCACTTATTGGATGAACAACATTGGTTAAGAACGAAATGTGATGAGAATAAGCCTTGGGATTCACAAAATGACGTAAATGTTCTTCCAACGACACAAACACAATTATTGGCTGAACTACATTCCTTAAAAACAAAAAGTGATTAGAATAAGCCTTGGGATGCACAAAATGACGTAAATAATCATCCAATGACACAAACGCACTTATTGGATGAACTACATTCCTTAAGAACAAAAAGTGATGAGAATAAGCCTTGGGATACACAACATGACGTAAATGTTAAATTAAGGACAGAAACGCACTTATTGGATGAACTACATTCCTTAAGAACAAAAAGTGATTAGAATAAGCCTTGGGAGAGACAAATTGACGTAAATGTTCATCCAATGACGCAAACGGACTTATTGGATGAACTCTATTGGTTAAGAACGAAAAGTGATTAGAATAGGCCTTGGGATGCACAAAATGACGTAAATGTTCATCCAATGACACAAACGCATTTATTGGATGAACTACATTCCTTATGAACGAAAAGTGATTAGAATAAGCCTTGGGATTCACAAAATGACGTAAATGTTCATCCAATGACACAAAAGCACTTAATTGATGAACTACATTCCTTATGAACGAAAAGTGATTAGAATAAGCCTTGGGATGCACAAAATGACGTAAATGTTCATCCAATGACACAAACGCACTTATTGGATGAACTACATTCCTTAAGAATAAAAAGTGATGAGAATTAGCCTTGGGATGCACAAAATGACATAAATGTTAAATTAATGACACAAACGCACTTATTGGATGAACAAAATTGGGTAACAACGAAACGTTATGCCTAAGAATGCACAAAATGACGTAATAGTTCATGCAATGACACAAACGCACTTATTGGATTAACTACATTCCTTAAGAACGAAAAGTGATTTGAATAAGCCTTGGGATGCACAAAATGACGTAAATGTTCATCCGATGATGTAACACCCCGAGTTTAAAACACAGCGCGAGTGTATTTTTTTTTTTTAAAACGAATACATAAATAAAAGAGTTCTCAGAATTGCGTTCCAAGGAAATTAAAATCAATTCAAATTAAATATCATTCGACTTCGTAATTAAAAATAGTAAGGAATTTTAAAACAGCAACATCACAATTGAATCGAATGAGATATTTATGGGAATTTGATCTTTATAATATACTAAAATAAAGATACATCAAAATATTTATAAGAGTGCGGAAGAGTTTTACAATAATTCCCAAAATGAATATTTACAACCATTGAGTTCAAAACCCTATACATAAGTCTACTCTGATCATACCCTAAGCTACAGTTGCATTACAATATTCACATGTCTTTTCTTCACCCAGCTGCTCATCTCTTTGCATAGCCCACAAGTAAAGATCAAGGGAAACTAACGACGTTCCCTGTCGTTAGTATGACCATCAGGGGTACGGTTCTGAATCTCATCTGAGGGCAACGCCCAATTTCCACAATAATTGTAAAGGGTCACCGACCGAAAATAACAATTACCACATAGCAGTTATATCAAGAATATCATACATATTCATAGTACATGATGATAAATAAGGATGCTAAATTTTGAAATACATGTCATTTGTACTTTACAAAACAGCAACCAAGTAAGTATGAAAATCATGATGTAAGCACAAACATCAATTCATCCGAAATTACAGATTTCAAAAAAATACTTACTCACACAACAATTTTCCACCATCGACATAAAATCAAAACGTGACCCTCCGGTCAAACACTCCGATGCAATATGTATATGTTCATGTTCATAAATTCTTGGAATCACCAAGGTGCAGTCACTTACAAACCAGCCCAATTTAACGGCCCTCAAGACCAGGGTGCAATCGCATACAGATCAGCACCAGTGCAGTTGCATACAGACCAGCACCAGTGTAGTCGCATACAGACCAGCACTCGTGCAGTCACTACAGACCAGCACGTTTGACGTAAACCAAGGTACAATCACTACAGATTAGTACTTAGTGCAATCACTACAGATCAGCACTCGTGCAATCACTACAGATCAGCACTCGTGCAATCACTACAGATCAGCACTCGTGCAATCACTACAGATCAGCACTCGTGCAATCACTACAGATCAGCACGTGGATGCGCAGTACTCTGTGGCCCATCGCGGGTACCACCTGACTGTGCCATGCATGAGTATGCATTGTTTCACTTCATTGAAAACAGTATGCAACTTTAGTAAAATTCATGCATTTTCCTCATTTTTTCAAAACATCTCAACACATTCAAAGATTAACCATTCAAGCAAGCATTACACTTTGCATTACCTCAAAGTTCCACTCTTTATTAACAAAGGTTTTTCCCCAACTGTTAAGATTCAAAGTTGTGATTAAAACTGAGGTTTCTAGCAAAAAAATACGAATCTGTATTCGAATACAGCTTCATTGTATTCGAATACAGAAGCCAAACAACGCAGAATCAACATCCTGTATTCGAATACAGACTCCTAGTATTCGAATACAGAGGCTATCACAGTACAAAAATCAGAATTTCTACAACCTCAGTAAATTCTCAAAAACTTCATCATCACCACTTCAAACTATCACCAAATTTCCATTTTTAATCACCACAAACCTTCCCAAGGTACCCCAACACTTAAGGTTTATAAATCAATGTTAAAAACTTGAATTTCTGAAAAATACGAATCTGTATTCGACTACAGCTACCTTGTATTCGAATACAGAAGCTAAAGCAGTGAAAAATCAGCATTCTGTATTCGAATACGAGGCCTTCGTAGTCGAATACAGATGCAAAGTCAGTGGAAAAAGTTGCAAATCTATATTCGGCTACAGAGGGTTGTAGTCGAATACAGTGGTTAAAACAGAAGCAAAAATTGCAAATCTGTATTCGGCTACAGAGGGTCGTAGTCGAATACAGATGCTAAGTCAGTAGCAAAATTGGAAAATCTGTATTCGACTATAGGGGCTCGTAGTCGAACACAAGTTCGAAAACTTAGGAAAAACAGAAGCTTTGCAGGTTGTATTCGAATACACTCAATGCCGTATTCGAATACACCTTCGAAATCAGTGAATTTTCCTGAAACTTCAACACATTTTCAAAACCTTTTCTTTTGAAAATCCAACCCAACACCAGAATCATAATTCCCCTCTTTTAAAACCTCAACTCAGAACATTTTTCATCAAATACCAACAACAGATTTTTCATAAAAATACTTCCACCATTTTAAATCCCTTTTCATTTGAAACAACCATAAAAATACTTCCACCAGATTGTTTAACAAAACACAGCAAAACACAGATTTACTCAAACTAGAATAACCTCACTGATTTTTAACAAAACAAAATCAGAACCAGAATCATCATTCAACACTCACAGAATGATTTTCAAAACATAATACAATGTTTTTCACAAACATAAACCAAATATCATTCATCACACATGCATTTACAGCCCTAAATGCAATCTAGAAAGTTGGAAGGTGCCCTTACCTTAGTTACGTTCCCTTAGCTCGTACGCTTCTGCGACAAAAGCCGACGATACTCCCATTCGCGTTCGCCGCTACGAAAATTAGTTCTTTAGCTCCGTAACGATCAGAGGAATGACTTTCGTACTCGAAACTTTCTGATTCGACACTCAGATTTTCCAGAACGATGACTTTTAAGTAAACTGTTTTTCTTCACCAACACTCAGAAAATTAGAAGAAAAAGAAGAAGATAAAGCAGAACTGGCGCGTAGAGGAAAGAAGGAAAAGCTTCTTACTTAAATATCCACATAAAGCAACTGACACAGCAGAGGAGAGAGGAATTGTTTCCTTTTTCACAAATATCTACGCCACCTCACCAATTCTTATATCAAAATATCTTTTGATCCTCTAGCACTTAACCCGTTTCCGTCGAAATTAGCAGAGAATATCTTAATTAACGGTCCGATAATTTAATTACTCAAAATTAAATTAATTCATCCATTATCCAATAATTTTAATTTCACCTCCAAAACAATTAATTATATATATATATATATTTACACAAAATATACATATATTGAATATTACACTGATATTCCCAAAATACCCTTAAAATCAAATCTGAATTTAATTTTAAATTTAAGGGTCTTACAATACTACCCCCCTTAAATTAGTTTCGTCCTCGAAACTACATGCCGTTAAACAAATGAGGATGTTGTTCCCTCATCTTACTCTCTAGTTCCCAAGTCGCGTCTCCAGTAGTCGGATTCCATATCACTTTGACTAGCGGGACTTCCTTGTTCCTCAGCTGTTTGATCTTCCTGTCCTCAATTCTTACAGGTAATACTTCAAATGACAGGTTATCCTTCAGCTGAATCGTGTCTGGTTCGATCACATGCGACGGATCTGAAATGTACTTCCTTAGCTACGACACGTGAAATACGTCATGAATATTGGACAGCATTGGAGGTAAAGCTATCAGGTAAGCCAATGGTCCGATACGCGCAGAAATCTGATATGGTCCAATAAACTTTGGAGTCAATTTTCTTGATTTAATAGCCCTGCCCACTCCAGTTGTAGGCGTGACTCTTAGAAATACATGATCGCCCTGCTGAAATTCCAAAGGTCTACGACGCTTGTCCGCATAACTCTTTTGACGATCCTGTGAAATCTTCATTTTCTCTTGTATCCTCATAACTTTTTCCGTAGTTTGTTCCACCATCTCAGGTCCAACAATCATACTTTCCCCGTCTTTATACCAACACAAAGGCGTTTGACACTTGCGTCCATACAAAGCTTCATATGGTGCCATTCCAATACTTGCGTGAAAGCTGTTGTTGTAGGTGAACTCAATCAATGGCAGCACATCATCCCAACTTCCTCTGTCATCCAATACGCATGCTCTTAATAGATCTTCCAAGGACTGATTTGTTCTTTCTGTTTGTCCATCTGTTTGTGGATGATAAGCTGAACTCAATTTCAGTTTTGTTCCCAACGCTTCATGCAACGCTCTCCAAAAGTGAGATGTGAATTTTGGATCACGGTCCGATACAATGCTCGATGGAACTCCGTGTAATCTCACAATTTCAGCAATGTAAATCTCTGTCAGCTTATCTACCTTATAAATGGTCTTTACCGGCAAGAAATGTGCAAATTTTGTCAATCGATCTACGATTACCCAAATTGAATCATTCTTTCTTCTTGTCTTGGGCAGTCTAGTTATAAAATCCATGGAAATGCTATCCCACTTCCATTCTGGTATATCCAAAGGCTGCAACATTCCGGCGGGTCGTTGATGTTCCACCTTCGCTTTTTGACAAGTTAAACAAGCCGATACGTACTCCGCTACGTCCCTCTTCATTCCTGGCCAACAATAATTTTGTTTTAAGTCTTGATACATCTTGGTCGCTCCAGAATGAATACTCAATTTGCTCTTATGAGCCTCTTCCAAGATCGTTCTTCTCATGTCTGCAACTTCCGGTACGCAAATCTTTCCATTACATCTCATAATATTATTTGTTCCGACCATGAATTCAGTTGTCTATCCTTGCGTTATTAGGTTCCTCTTTTCTTGAATTAATGCATCATCTTGCAGATTTGCAATCTCCTCAAGTAATCCACTTGAAATGGTTATCATTCCACACTTTAAAATTCCCGGTGCAAACTCTACATCCAAGTGTAGATCTCTAAATGCTTCCCACAACTCTTGTTGTCTGGCCATCATCATTGAGGACACTGTTACGCTTTTTCTGCTCAATGCATCAGGCACTACATTGGCTTTTCCAGGATGGTACTGTAATGAAAAATCAAAATCTTTGAGAGTCACCATCCTTTAGAATGAAAAGTGCTAAGAATTAGCCTTAGGATGCACAAAATGACGTCAATGTTCAATTAATGACACAAACGCACTTATTGGATGAACAACATTGGTTAAGAACGAAAAGTGATTAGAATAAGCCTTGGGATGCACAGAATGACGTAAATGTTCATCCAATGACACAAACACAATTATCGGATGAACTACATTCCTTAAGAAGAAAAAGTGATTAGAATAAGCCTTGGGATGCACAAAATGACGTAAATGTTCATCCAATGACATAAACGCACTTATTCGATGAACTACATTCCTTAAGAACAAAAAGTGATTAGAATTAGCCTTTGGATGCACAAAATGATGTAATTGTTAAATTAATGACACAAACGCATTTATTGGATGAATAACATTGGTTAAGAACGAAAAACGATTAGAATAAGCCTTGGAATGCATAAAATGACGTAAATGTTCATCCAATGACACAAAAGCACTTATTGGATGAACTACATTCCTTAAGAACGAAAAGTGATTAGAATAAGCCCCGGGATGCACAAAACGAAGTAAATATGAAATTAATCATACAAACGCACTTACCGGATGAACTACATTCCATAAAATCGAAAAGTGATTAGAATAAGCCTGGGGATGCACAAAATGACGTAAATGTTCATCCAATGACACAAACACAATTATTGGATGAACTACATTCCTTAAGAAGAAAAAGTGATTAGAATAAGCCTTGGGATGCACAAAATGACGTAAATGTTCATCCAATGACATAAACGCACTTATTCGATGAACTACATTCCTTAAGAACAAAAAGTGATTAGAATTAGCCTTTGGATGCACAAAATGATGTAATTGTTAAATTAATGACACAAACGCATTTATTGGATGAATAACATTGGTTAAGAACGAAAAACGATTAGAATAAGCCTTGGAATGCATAAAATGACGTAAATGTTCATCCAATGACACAAAAGCACTTATTGGATGAACTACACTCCTTAAGAACGAAAAGTGATTAGAATAAGCCCCGGGATGCACAAAACGAAGTAAATATGAAATTAATCATACAAACGCACTTACCGGATGAACTACATTCCATAAAATCGAAAAGTGATTAGAATAAGCCTGGGGATGCACAAAATGACGTAAATGTTCATCCAATGACACAAACACAATTATTGGATGAACTACATTCCTTAAGAAGAAAAAGTGATTAGAATAAGCCTTGGGATGCACAAAATGACGTAAATGTTCATCCAATGACATAAATGCACTTATTCGATGAACTACATTCCTTAAGAACAAAAAGTGATTAGAAGTAGCCTTGGAATGCACAAAATGACGTTAATGTTAAATTAATGACACAAACGCACTTATTGGATTAACAAAATTGGTTAACAAAGAAAAGTGATTAGAATAAGCCTTGGAATACACAAAATGACGTAAATGTTCATCCAATGACCCAAACGGACTTATTGGATGAACTTTATTCTTTAAGAACGAAAAGTGATTAGAATAAGCCTTGGGATGCACAAAATGACGTAAATGTTCATCCATTGACCCAAACGGACTTATTGGATGAAGTCTATTCTTCAAGAACGAAAAGTGATTATAATAAGCTTTGGGATGCACAAAACGACTTAAATGTTCATCCAATGACACAAACGCACTTATGGGATGAACTACATTCCTTATGAACGAAAAGTGATTACAATAAGCCTTGGGATGCACAAAATAACGTAAATGTTCATCCAATGACACAAACGCGCTTATTGGATGAACTACATTCCTTAAGAACGAAAAGTGATGAGAATTAACCTTGGGATGCACAAAATGAAGTAAATGTTAAATTAATGACACAAACGCACTTATTGAATGAACAACATTGGTTAACAACGAAAAGTTATGCCTAAGAATGCACAAAATGACGTAACAGTTCATCCAATGAAACAAACTCACTTATTGGATGAACAACATTCCTTAAAAACGAAAAGTGATTTGAATAAACCTCCGGATGCACAAAATGACGTAAATGTTAAATTAATGACACAAAGGCACTTGTTGGATTAACAAAATTGGTTAACAAAGAAAAGTGATTAGAATAAGCCTTGGAATACACAAAATGACGTAAATGTTAAAATTAATGACACAAACGCACTTATTGAATGAACAACATTGGTTAACGACGAAAAGTTATGCCTAAGAATGCACAAAATGACGTAATAGTTCATCCAATGACACAAACGCACTTATTGGATGAACTACATTCCTTAAAAACGACAAGTGATTTGAATAAGCCTTGGGATGCACAAAATGACGTAAATGTTAAATTAATGGCACAAACGCAATTATTGGATGAACTACATTCCTTCAGAACGAAAAGTGATAAGAATTAGCCTTCGGATAAACAAAATGACGTCAATCTTAAATTAATGACACAAACGAAGTTATTGGACGAACAACATTGGTTAAGAACGAAAATTGATTAGAATAACTCTTGGGATGCACAAAATGACGTATATTTTGGTCCAATGACCCAAACATACTTATTGGATGAACTCTATTCTTTAAGAACGAAAAGTGATTAGAATAAGCCTTGGGATGCATAAAATGACGTAAATGTTCATCCGATGACACAAATGCACTTATTGGATGAACTACATTCCATATTTACGAAAAGTGATTGGAATAAGCCTTGGTATGCACAAAATTACCTAAATGTTCATCCAATGACCCAAACGCACTTATTGGATGAACTACATTCCTTATGAACGAAAAGTGATTAGAATAAGCCTTGGGATGCACAAAATGACGTAAATGTTCATCCAATGACACAAACGCACTTATTGGATGAACTACATTCCTTAAGAACGAAAAGTGATAAGAATTAGCCTTGGGATGCACAAAATGATGTCAATGTTATATTAATGACACAAACGCACTTATTGGATGAACAACATTGGTTAAGAACGAAAAGTGATTAGAATGACGTAAATGTTCATCCAATGACACAAACGCACTTATTGGATGAACTACATTCCTTATGAACGAAAAGTGATTAGAATAAGCCTTGGGATGCACAAAATGACGTAAATGTTCATCCATTGTCCCAAACGGACTTATTGGATGAACTCTATTCTTCAAGAACGAAAAGTGATTAGAATAAGCTTTGGGATGCACAAAATGACGTAAATGTTCATCCAATGACACAAACGCACTTATGGGATGAACTACATTCCTTATGAACGAAAAGTGATTAGAATAAGCCTTGGGATGCACAAAATAACGTAAATGTTCTTCCAATGACACAAACGTACTTATTGGATAAACTACATTCCTTATAAACGAAAAGTGATTACAATAAGCCTTGGGAAGCACAAATGACGTAAATGTTCATCCGATGACACAAACGCACTTATTGGATTAACTACATTCCTTAAGAACGAAAAGTGATGAGAATTAGCCTTGGGATGCACAAAATGACGTAAATGTTAAATTAATGACACAGACGCACTTATTGGATGAACAAAATTGGTTAACAACGAAACATTATGCCTAAGAATGCACAAAATGACGTAATAGTTCATCCAATGAAACAAACTCATTTATTGGATGAACAACATTCCTGAAGAACGAAAAGTGATTTGAATAAACCTCCGGATGCACAAAATGACGTAAATGTTAAATTAATGACACAAAGGCACTTGTTGGATTAACAAAATTGGTTGACAAAGAAAAGTGATTAGAATAAGCCTTCGAATACACAAAATGACGTAAATGTTAAAATTAATGACACAAACGCACTTATTGAATGAACAACATTGGTTAACGACGAAAAGTTATGCCTAAGAATGCACAAAATGACGTAATAGTTCATCCAATGACACAAACGCACTTATTGGCTGAACTACATTCCTTAAAAACGACAAGTGATTTGAATAAGCCTTGGGATGCACAAAATGACGTAAATGTTAAATTAATGGCACAAATGCAATTATTGGATGAACTACATTCCTTAAGAACGAAAAGTGATAAGAATTAGCCTTCGGATAAACAAAATGACGTCAATCTTAAATTAATGACACAAACGAAGTTATTGGACGAACAACATTGGTTAAGAACGAAAATTGATTAGAATAACCCTTGGGATGCACAAAATGACGTATATTTTGGTCCAATGACCCAAACATACTTATTGGATGAACTCTATTCTTTAAGAACGAAAAGTGATTAGAATAAGCCTTGGGATGCACAAAATGACGTAAATGTTCATCCGATGACACAAATGCACTTATTGGATGAACTACATTCCATATTTACGAAAAGTGATTGGAATAAGCCTTGGTATGCACAAAATAACCTAAATGTTCATCCAATGACCCAAACGCACTTATTGGATGAACTACATTCCTTATGAACGAAAAGTGATTAGAATAAGCCTTGGGATGCACAAAATGACGTAAATGTTCATCCAATGACACAAACGCAATTATTGGATGAACTACATTCCTTAAGAACGAAAAGTGATAAGAATTAGCCTTGGGATGCACAAAATGATGTCAATGTTATATTAATGACACAAACGCACTTATTGGATGAACAACATTGGTTAAGAACGAAAAGTGATTAGAATGACGTAAATGTTCATCCAATGACACAAACGCACTTATTGGAT
>JBBPBO010001984.1:41565158-41580309 GCA_037974295.1 Cicer cuneatum | reverse complement strand
ATTAATGACACAAACGCACTTATTGGATGAACAACATTGGTTAAGAACGAAAAGTGATTAGAATGACGTAAATGTTCATCCAATGACACAAACGCACCTTTTGGATGAACTACATTCCTTATGAACAAAAAGTGATTAGAATAAGCCTTGGGATGCACAAAATGACGTAAATGTTCATCCAATGACACAAACGCACTTATTCGATGAACTATATTTCTTAAGAACGAAAAGTGATTAGAATTAGCCTTTGGATGTACAAAATGACGTATATGTTAAATTAATGACACAAACGCACTTATTGGATGAGCTACATTCCTTAAGAACGAAAAGTGATTAGAATTAGCCTTGGGATGCAAAAAATGCCGTAGATGTTAAATTTATAACACAAACACACTTATTGGATGAACAACATATGTTAAGAACGAAACGTTATGCCTAAGAATGCACAAAATGACATAATAGTTCATCCAATGTCACAAACGTATTTATTGGATTAACTACATTCGTTAAGAACGAAAAGTGATTTGAATAAGCCTTGGGATGCACAAAATGACGTAAATGTTAAATTAATGACACAAACGCACTTATTGGATGAACTCATTACTTAAGAACGAAAAGTGATAACAATTAGCCTTGGGATGCACAAAATTACGTCAATGTTAAATTAATGACACAAACACACTTATTGGATGAACAACATTGGTTAAGAAAGAAAAGTGATTAGAATAAGCCTTGGGATGCACAAAATGACGTAAATGTTCATCCAATGACCCAAACGGACTTATTGGATGAACTTTATTCTTTTAGAACGAAAAGTGATTTGAATAAGCCTTGGGATGCACAAATTGACGTAGATGTTAAATTTATGACACAAACACACTTAATGAAAAGTGATTAGAATAAGCCTTCGAATGCACAAAATGACGTAAATGTTTATCCAATGACAGAAACACAATAATTGGATGACCAAGATTCCTTAAGAACGAAAAGTGATTAGGATAAGCGTTGGGATGCACAAAATGATGCAATTGTTAAATTAATGACACAAACGCACTTATTGGATGAACAACATTGGTTAAGAACGAAAAGTGATTAGAATGACGTAAATGTTCATCCAATGACACAAACGCACCTTTTGGATGAACTACATTCCTTATGAACAAAAAGTGATTAGAATAAGCCTTGGGATGCACAAAATGACGTAAATGTTCATCCAATGACACAAACGCACTTATTCGATGAACTATATTTCTTAAGAACGAAAAGTGATTAGAATTAGCCTTTGGATGTACAAAATGACGTATATGTTAAATTAATGACACAAACGCACTTATTGGATGAGCTACATTCCTTAAGAACGAAAAGTGATTAGAATTAGCCTTGGGATGCAAAAAATGCCGTAGATGTTAAATTTATAACACAAACACACTTATTGGATGAACAACATATGTTAAGAACGAAACGTTATGCCTAAGAATGCACAAAATGACATAATAGTTCATCCAATGTCACAAACGCATTTATTGGATTAACTACATTCGTTAAGAACGAAAAGTGATTTGAATAAGCCTTGGGATGCACAAAATGACGTAAATGTTAAATTAATGACACAAACGCACTTATTGGATGAACTCATTACTTAAGAACGAAAAGTGATTAGAATAAGCATTGGGATGCACAAAATGACGTAAATTTCATCCAATGACCCAAACGCACTTATTGGATGAACTACATTTCTTAAGGCAGAAAAGTTATGAGAATTAACTTTAAGATGCACAAAATGACGTAAATGTTAAATTAATGACACAAACGCACTTATTGAATGAACAACATTGGTTAACAACGAAAAGTTATGCCTAAGAATGCACAGAATGACGTAAATGTTCATCCAATGACACAAACGCACTTATTGGATGAACTACATTCCTTAAGAACGAAAAGTGATTTGAATAAGCCTTGGGATGCACAAAATGACGTAAATGTTAAATTAATGGCACAAACGCACTTATTGGATGAACTATATTCCTTAAGAACGAAAAGTGATAAGAATTAGCCTTCGGATAAACAAAATGACGTCAATGTTAAATTAATGACACAAACGCAGTTATTGGACGAACAACATTGGTTAAGAACGAAAATTGATTAGAATAAGCCTTGGGATGCACAAAATGACGTATATTTTGGTCCAATGACCCAAACATACTTATTGGATGAACTCTATTCTTTAAGAACGAAAAGTGATTAGAATAAGCCTTGGGATGCACAAAATGACGTAAATGTTCATCCGATGACACAAATGCACTTATTGGATGAACTACATTCCATAATTACGAAAAGTGATTGGAATAAGCCTTGGTATGCACAAAATTACCTAAATGTTCATCCAATGACCCAAACGCACTTATTGGATGAACTACATTCCTTATGAACGAAAAGTGATTAGAATAAGCCTTGGGATGCACAAAATGACGTAAATGTTCATCCAATGACACAAACGCACTTATTGGATGAACTACATTCCTTAAGAACGAAACGTGATAAGAATTAGCCTTGGCATGCACAAAATGATGTCAATGTTATATTAATGACACAAACGCACTTATTGGATGAACAACATTGGTTAAGAACGAAAAGTGATTAGAATGACGTAAATGTTCATCCAATGACACAAACGCACCTTTTGGATGAACTACATTCCTTATGAACAAAAAGTGATTAGAATAAGCCTTGGGATGCACAAAATGACGTAAATGTTCATCCAATGACACAAACGCACTTATTCGATGAACTATATTTCTTAAGAACGAAAAGTGATTAGAATTAGCCTTTGGATGTACAAAATGACGTATATGTTAAATTAATGACACAAACGCACTTATTGGATGAGCTACATTCCTTAAGAACGAAAAGTGATTAGAATTAGCCTTGGGATGCAAAAAATGCCGTAGATGTTAAATTTATAACACAAACACACTTATTGGATGAACAACATATGTTAAGAACGAAACGTTATGCCTAAGAATGCACAAAATGACATAATAGTTCATCCAATGTCACAAACGTATTTATTGGATTAACTACATTCGTTAAGAACGAAAAGTGATTTGAATAAGCCTTGGGATGCACAAAATGACGTAAATGTTAAATTAATGACACAAACGCACTTATTGGATGAACTCATTACTTAAGAACGAAAAGTGATAACAATTAGCCTTGGGATGCACAAAATTACGTCAATGTTAAATTAATGACACAAACACACTTATTGGATGAACAACATTGGTTAAGAAAGAAAAGTGATTAGAATAAGCCTTGGGATGCACAAAATGACGTAAATGTTCATCCAATGACCCAAACGGACTTATTGGATGAACTTTATTCTTTTAGAACGAAAAGTGATTTGAATAAGCCTTGGGATGCACAAATTGACGTAGATGTTAAATTTATGACACAAACACACTTAATGAAAAGTGATTAGAATAAGCCTTCGAATGCACAAAATGACGTAAATGTTTATCCAATGACAGAAACACAATAATTGGATGACCAAGATTCCTTAAGAACGAAAAGTGATTAGGATAAGCGTTGGGATGCACAAAATGATGCAATTGTTAAATTAATGACACAAACGCACTTATTGGATGAACAACATTGGTTAAGAACGAAAAGCGATGATAATAAGCCTTGGAATGCATAAAATGACGTAAATGTTCGTCCAATGACACAAAAGCACTTATTGGATGTACTACATTCCTTAAGCACGAAAAGTGATTTGAATTAGCCCTGGGATGCACAAAATGAAATAAATGTGAAATTAATCACACAAACGCACTTACTTGATGAACTACATTCCTTAAGAACGAAAAGTGATTAGAATTAGCCTTGGGATGCACAAAATGACGTAAATGGTAAATTAATGACACAAACGCACTTATTGGATTAACAAAATTGGTTAACAAAGAAAAGTGATTAGAATAAGCCTTGGAATACACAAAATGACGTAAATGTTCATCCAATGACCCAGACGGACTTATTGGATGAACTGTATTCTTTAAGAACAAAAAGTGATTAGAATAAGCCTTGGGATGCACAAAATGACGTAAATGTTCATCCAATGACACAAACGCACTTATTGGATGAACTACATTCCTTATGAACGAAAAAGTGATTAGAATAAGCCTTGGGATCACAAAATGACGAAAATGTTCATCCAATGACACAAACGCACTTATTGGATGAACTACATTCCTTATGAACGAAAAGTGATTAGAATAAGCCTTGGGATGCACAAAATGACGTAAATGTTCATCCAATGACACAAACACACTTATTGGATGAACAATATTCCTTAAGAACGAAAAGTGATGAAAATTAGCCTTGGGATGCATAAAATGACGTGAATGTTAAATTAATGACACAAACGCACTTATTGGATGAACAACATTGGTTAACAACGAAAAGTTATGACTAAGAATGCACAAAATGACGTAATAGTTCATCCAATGACACAAACGCACTTATTGGATGAACTACATTCCTTAAGAACAAAAAGTGATTTGGATAAGCCTTGGGGTGCTCAAAATGACGTAAATGTTAAATTAATGACACAAACGCACTTATTGGATGAACTACATTTCGTAAGAACGAAAAGTTATAAGTGTAAGACCCTTAATTTTTAATTAAAATTATGGAATTAATTTTAAGTGTATTTGGGGATATTTGTAAAATATTTAATATATGTATGTTTTGAGTAAATATATATATATAAATATTTATTTTGGAGAATGAATTAAAATTATTGGATTAAGAATTAATTAATTTAATTACGAGTAATTAAATTAACGGACAGTTAATTAAGGGATTAGTGGCTAATTGGAAAACATTTAAGTGCTGGAGGATCCAGCATTATTTTAACATTATTTTTGATGAGGTGGCACCTAAGTAACTCTATAAATACACGTGAGGAGGCAGAGAAAAATCAGAACTCCATACCTCCCCATTCTGCATGTAACAGTGCTGCATGTAACAGTACCCTTTCCTCCCATTCTGCTTCCTGTTTTTTGAAAGCTGTTTCACGATTTCAAAAGAAAAAAAAAAGAGGGAACTCCTCAAAGTGCCATTACTTGGACATCCAAGCACCGAAACACCAAAACCCCAGTACAAAAGTTATTCCCCACACCATTACGGAGCTAAACAACCCAGTTTCGTAGCACCAAACGCAGGCTGCAGTTTCACCTATTTTTGGCGCGAAAACGGGAACGACAGCAGAAACGAGAGAAGTAGTAGAACACACAACAAGGGTAAGGGCACCTTCTACTGTCTAGTTGCATTAGGGTTGTAAGTGCATAACTATCATGGCATTACTGGTGTTTTCATTTCTGTTTTGAACAAAAAGAAATTGGTTTGCCTGTTGCTTGAAAGAAATGAAAAATGCATTTTTTGGATGTTTTAAAAGTTTTGTGATGATTGCTGTTTGGGCTGAATGCACTAAAGTTGTGTTGTTTATATGGGAAAGTGGAAAAATGTTTTGCATGTTATTTTAAATATGATTAAAATGCATGTCCTAAAACTGTATTGAAAATGGTTTTAAAACGCAAAAATACATTATGTTGGTGTTTTGCTGCTCTGTGATGTCTGCATGTTATTTTGATGTTTTGAGAAAGCTGAAATGATTGCATGTTATTCTTATGTTGAGAAAGCTGAAATGCTTGCATGTTATTCTGATGTTTGAGAAAGCTGAAATGCTTGCATGTTATTCTGATATTGAGAAAGCTGAAATGCTTGCATGATGTTCTGATTGTTTGAAAATCTGGATGATTCTGATGATTGATCATTTTGTTTCTGTTTCTAGATGATTTGGTGTTGAGGATTCTGATTTTGTTTCTGTTTTGAGTGATTCTGGTGATGTTGATTGTGACACCCTAAACCCCAAAACAACATATGTAATAATTTATACTAGAATTTTTTAAAAATTAATTCGCAACGGATAAAGAAAATATGTTTTCAAGAAAATAAGAATTTTTATAACTAATTTATGATATCACGTTCCTCTAAATACACACGTAAAAATTTAATTTTATTCCTTAATTAAAACAATGCAATCTCGATGAACTTGATTTAACTATAATTTCTTGATTTAATTCCAAAAACTTACTAGTACTATAAGGTTTTCATACAAAGGTTTTTTTTTTCTAATTAAACAAGTGAAAGTGAAATATAAATTACAACTCTTAATTCCCGGTATCACCTATCAGAGCGGAGTTTCTCCAAAATTTGAACTTCAAGACTCATTAACCTGTAATAACTGCGATTTCGCAAACGCAGGGCCAAGCCAGTCAAACACAAACAACGAAGGAGGTGAGTTTTGAAATCATGTTTATAGTATAATATAAGTAAGAAGAACACGCAATCAATCATAATAAACCGTATCATTATACAAACATTCTTCAAGAAAAGAAATATCACATTATAAAGTCAAAATCACTAACGAAACCAATATATTTCACTATAACATCAAATCGTCTAAAAGGAATTATTATCACACACGGTACATATTAATCACAACAAAACAATCACAATAAGATGCAATGTTATGCATGAGCTTAGACTCTACTTCACAATGTGGTACCATTCTAACTCTGAAGTACTTGGTTAGGAGACTTGATACTATGCCACCATCCCGGTGGACGGACAATTCAAATTGGCCCTGTCCTCATAGATCCACTCAACTCAACCCGAGACACATATACACGACAGTCGAGGTAAACGTGTGTTGCATGGTAGCTCCCGACATTAGGAGTGCTATCTCCAAGTCACCTAGGAATTCCCCACCCGAATACCTCCAAGGTCTAACAATCTTGCCCTAAGGCTCAACAGCAGACTGCCATGATCAGGCTCATTCAGTTGTACTTCCCCGGAATCACTAGGCTTGTCAAGCCCTACCTATATGGTGACAAAATAATCTCCATTTCAATCTTTTCTCAATATTTATTTTCTCCCCTCGTTGGCCTATGATACTCCATTAAGACCATAATCTCAAACACAAATTGGAATCATCACCACTCCATCAATTATGGGGTTACTTCAATATCCTCATCACAAATTTATAACATCACAATTATTAATCATACATCATTATCATCACATAAACTCATCACAATGCATCCATATTTTATTATCACATCACAAAACTCATCTAATCAAACATACATAAAATTCATTCGACATCCAATATCACAATAATATTAAATATCATACATTTAACGAAAATAAATCAAATATCACGATAATATCAAATAACACACATTTAACAAAATAAAATCAATCAACACTTTATAAATATTTTTATTCCAAATTTTAATCTCACAATTTCCATATTGTCACATTAATCAATTTATCACTCAAAGGGCTACTGCCGTACGTAGCAAGCCCCGGATGAATCGTTGGGAAATACAGTTTTCCCGTTCATCTCACAATATATTATACTCATGAATTCAAACACTCTCTCACCCCTTACCTTATTTAGACGCTTTCTCTAATCACATCAATCAATGGAAGTTTTCAACAGCAACCGTAGATTGACAACGTACAGCGAGTAAATCCAAATAAACGGCGAGTTCACAAAATCGCTGAGACGTGACTGATAAATTACGTGGAGCATAAAAAATAATGTTAAATAATTAATAATAATTTTTGAAGCAAAAATAGAGTAGTGCTTATTGAAGGTTTTGACGAGAGGAATCCAAAAACGATGTCAGTTTTTTGATACGACAAAAGTGGTGATCGGAATCGGTCAAAAACAGTTCGCCCAAGAAAAATAGCGCAGCTGTTTCTGATGAAACGGAGCCACCATTGATAAAATTGATGCCAAAAATGGATTCAGTGGCCAATTTTGTGTGGGATAGAAGTTAGGATCAGTTCAAATGGCAAGGAGTTGGTGGGATGAATTTGAGAGAAAGAGGATGTGCGTTTTTTTGTCTGCGTCGCTGGTTCCTTTCGTTTCTTCTTGTTCTTTTCTTATCTGTTCCTTTCTTTTCATCTTCTTTTATTCTAAAACTAATATTTTATAATTAAAATAATTAAAAGAACATTGGTTAAGAACAAAACGTGATTAGAATAAGCCTTAGAATTCACAAAATAACGTAAATGTTCATCCAATGACACAAACGCACTTATTAGATGAACTAAATTCCTCAAGAATGAAAAGTAATTAGAATTAGCATAGGGATGAACAAAATGACATAAATGTTCAATAAATGACACAAATGCACTTATTTGACAAAAAACATTGGTTACGAACGAACAGTGATAAGAATAAGCCTTGGAAGGCACAAAATTACGAAACTATTCATCCAATGACACAAACGCACTTATTCGATGACCTACATTCCTTAAGAATGAAAAGTGAGTAAAATAACCCTTGGGGTGCACAAAATTTCGTAAATGTTCATCCAATGACACAAACGCACTTATTGGATGACCTACACTCCATAAGAACGAAAACTTATCAGAATAAGCCTTAGGATGCACAAAATGACGTAAATGTTCATCTAATGAAACAAACGGACTTATTGGTGAACTACATTCCTTAAGAACAAAAAGTAATTAGAATAAGCCTTGGGATGCACCAAATGACGAAAATGTTCATCCAATGACACAAACACACTTATTGGATGAACTACATTCCTTAAGAACGTAAAGTGATTAGTAGAAGCCCTAGAATGCACAAAATGACGTAAATGATAAATTAGTGACACAAACGCACTTATTGGATGAACAACATTGGTTAAGAACAAAACGTGATTAGAATAAGTCTTAGAATGCACAAAATGACGTAAATGTTCATCAAATGACACAAACGCACTTATTAGATGAACTACATTCCTTAAGAATGAAAAGTGATTAGAATTAGTCTAGGGATGCACAAAATGACATAAATGTTAAATTAATGACACAAATGCACTTATTGGACAAACAACATTGGTTACGAACGAAAAGTGATTAGAATAAGCCTTGGAATGCACAAAATTACGAAACTATTCATCCAATGACACAAACACACTTTTTGGATGAACTACATTCCTAAAGATTGAAAGGTGATTATAACTACGCTACGGATGCACAAAATATCGTAAATGTTAAATTAATGACACAAATGCACTTATTGGACAAACAACATTCGTTAAGAAAGAAAAGAGATTAGAATAAGCCTTGGAATGCACAAAATTACGTAACTCTTGATCAAATGACACAAACGCAGTTATTGGATGAACTACATTCCTTAAAAACGAAAAGTGATTAGAATAAGCCTTGGAATGCACAAAATTACGTAAATGTTCATCCAATGACCCAAACGCACTTATTGGATGAACTACATTCTTTAAGAATGGAAAGTTATTAGAATAAGCCTTATGATGCCCAAAATGACGTAAATGGTCATTCAACGACACAAAAACACTTATTGGATGAACTACATTCGTTAAGAACGAAAAGCGATTAGATTAAGCCTTCGGATGCACAAAATAACGTTAATGTTCATCCAATGACACAAACGCACTTATTGGATGAACTACATTCCTTAAGAACGAAAAGTGATTGGAATTAGCCTTGGGATGCACAAACTGACGTAGATGTTAAATTAATGACACAAATGCACTTATTGGATGAACATCATTAATTAAGAATGAAAAGTGATTAGAATTAGCCTTGGAATGTTCAAAATGACGTAAATGTTCATCCAATGTTACAAACGCACTTATTGGATGAACTACATTCCTTAAGAACGAACAGTGATTAGAATAAGCCTTGGAATGCACAATATGACGTAAATGTTCATCCAATGACAAAAACACACTTATTGGATGAAATACATTCCTTAAGAACGAAAAGTGATTAGAATTAGCCTTGGGATGCACAAAATGACGTAAATGTTCATCCAATTACACAAATGCACTTATTGGATGAAATACATTCCTTAAGTACGAAAAGTGAGTAGAATAAGCCTTGGAATGCACAATATGACGTAAAGGTTCATCCAATTACACAAACGCACTTATTGAATGAACTACATTCCTTAGGAACAAAAAGTGATTAGAGTAAGTGATGACTCTTCATCATATACATATTTTTTTTATTGTTTTTAGTCTTATTTATCTTCAATCATTAGTTGATTTAATGATTTATTTGATATATTTTGTTGATTCTAGTTCTTGGGTTTAACAAAATGCTTATGTTCTTATTTCGTTGATTAAGTAGAGATTTTTCGTAGTTTTGCATCGTTTCTTTGTTTTTAGTCCAGTGCTGAATTCTGGTGAGAAATCAACATGACCTATGTGGAGTATTTCAGTGATATATGGAGTTGTAGATGTGCAATTGGAGTCAAACCAAGTGCAAATGATAGCTAACATCCATAGCTACAACTTTCATGAAGACACTGGAGCCAAATTCGGACTCAAAATAGTAGAAATATGCAGTATACGTCAGATTGAAGATGCTGTGCGCCTGAAGCGCATTTCTGCGCTGCTGATTCTGTTTAAATGCGCTTGAAGCGCAAGGCATGCGCCTGGGGCGCGTGGCGCGCTGCAGATTGCATAAAATCGAGTTTTTATGATTTTTTTAAGGATCTTTTGGTCAATTGAGAAGCTTAGAGACTTGTGCTCTAGCAGAGAAGCTCAGAGACGGCTGTTCTACACCATTGAAGGAGTTTTATCAAGAATCATTCATGAATCTTTCTTGTAATTCTTCTTTAATCTCTATCTCTTTAATCTCTGTAACGAGTAACTAAATCCTATTTGTTAGGGATGTGTGAAACTAGATGAATACCTTAATTGTCTGATTTGATTCCTTGTTATATGAATATGTTTATTGAATTATTTTTCTCATCTCTCTGCTTAATGCTTTTTATTGCCTGATCAACATTAAAATGTTCTAAGATTCGTAATTTGAAATGGGAGTGGACTTTACGAATGCTTGAGATGAGAAATTCATGAGATTGTAGTCTACGGATAGATGCAAGTCATGAAACCAATTGAATTAGTTGCAAAGACAACAATTTAAAAAGAGAATTTTTGTACCATAAAGCTTAATTATAATTTTAAATCCACTAAGGAATTAGGGGTTATTTTGGAATTAAAGGTTCTGTCACTAAGACATTAGGGCAGAAATACTAAAGAGAATTCGGTAATAATTCAATAAAGGAATTCAGTAACTAGGATCAAATTAGAAACCAAGGTTGGACTCAAGGTGAAACTCATCCCTGACATTTTTCTCATTATAAAAGTTCAATTTCATTACTATTGTCATTTTAAATATTACTTAAATCAATTCGGAAACTTTTTGTTCAATTTCAGTAATTAAAGATAATTCCATAATAAAACGCAATCCTCGAGTTCGACACTCGGTACTACCATTTTAATTATTACTTGCAACGATTCAGTACACTTGCTGAAACACTATCAATAAGCCTTCGGATGCAAAAAATAATATAAATGCAAAATTAATGACACAAACGCACTTATTGGATGAACAACATTGGATAAGAATGAAAAGTGATTATAATAAGCTTTGGAATGCACAAAATGACGTAAATGTTCATCCAACGACACAAACGCACTTACTGGATGAACTACATTCCTTAAGAATGAAAAGTGATTAGAATTAGCCTAGGGATGCACAAAATGACGTAAATGTTCATCCAATTACACAAATGCACTTATTGGATGAAATACATTCCTTAAGTACGAAAAGTGATTAGAATAAGCCTTGGGAAGCACAAAATGACACAAATGTTAAATTAATGACAAAAACGCTCTTATTGGATGAACTACATTCCTTAAGAACGAAAAGTGATTAGAATTAGCCTTGGGATGTGCAAAATGACGTAAACGATAAGTTAATGACACAAACGCACGTATTGGATGAACTACATTCCTTAAGAAAGAAAAGTGATTCGAATTAGCCTTGGGATGCACAAAATGACGTAAATGTTAAATTAATGACACAAGCACACTTATTGGATGAACAACATTGGTTAAGAACGAAAAGTGAGTAGAATAAGCCTTGGAATGCACGATATGACGTAAATGTTCATCCAATGACACAAACGCACTTAATGAATGAACTACATTCCTTAAGAACGAAAAGTGATTAGAATAAGCCTTGGGATGCAAAAAATGATATAAATGCCAAATTAATGACACAAATGCACTTATTGGATGAACAACGTCGGATAAGAATGAAAAGTGATTTTAATAAGCTTTGGAATGCACAAAATGACGTAAATGTTCATCCAATGACACAAACGCACAGATTGGATGAACTATATTCCTTAAGAACGAAAAGTGATTAGAATAAGCCTTGGAATGCACAAAATGACGTAAATGTTCATTCAATGACACAAACACACTTATTCGATGAACTACATTCCTTAAGAACGAAAAGTAATTAGAATAACCCTTGGGATGCACAAAATGACGTAAATGTTAAATTAATGACACAAACACATTTATTGGATAAACAACATTGGATAAGAACGAATAGTTAGTAGAATAAGCATTGGAATGCATAAAATGACGTAAATGTTCATCCAACGACACAAACGCACTTATTGGATGAAGTACATTCCGAAAGAACGACAAGTGAGTAGAATAAGCCTTGGGGTGCACAAAATGACATAAATGTTCATCCAATGACACAAACGCACTTACTGGATGAACTACATTCTTAAGAACGAAAAGTGATTAGAATAAGCCTTCGGATGCACAAAATGACGTAAATGTTCATCGAATGACACAAACGCACTTATTAGATAAACTACACTCTTAAGAACGGAAATTGATTAGAATAAGCCTTTTGATGCACACAAAAACGTAAATGTTCATCCAACGACACAAACGCACTTGTTGGATGACCTACACTCCATAAGAACGAAAACTTATTAGAATAAGCCTTAGGATGCACAAAACGACGTAAATGTTCATCCAATGACACAAACGGACTTATTGGTGAACTACATTCCTTAAGAACGAAAAGTAATTAGAATAAGCCTTGGGATGCACCAAATCACGAAAATGTTCATCCAACGACACAAACACACTTATTGGATGAACTAAATTCCTTTAGAACGAAAAGTAATTAGTAGAAGCCCTATAATGCACAAAATGATGTAAATGTTAAATAAGTGACACAAACGCACTTATTGGATGAACAACATTGGTTAAGAACAAAAACATGATTACAATAAGCCTTAGAATGCACAAAATGACATAAATGTTCATCCAATGACACAAACGCACTAATTAGATCAACTACATTCCTTAAGAATAAAAAGTGATTAGAATTAGACTAGGGATGCACAAAATGACATAAATGTTAAATTAATGACACAAATGCACTTATTGGACAAACAACATTGGTTAAGAACGTAAAGTGATTAGAATAAGTCTTGGAATGCAAAAAATTACGTAACTATTCATCCAATGACACAAACAAACTTATTGGATGAACTATATTCCTTAAGAACGAAAGGTGATTAGAATAAGCATTGGAATGCACTAAATGACATAAATGTTCATCCAATTACACAAACGCACTTATTAGATGAACTACATTCCTTTAGAATGAAAAATGATTAGATTAAGCCTTCGGATGCACAAAATGATGTAAATGTTCATCCAATGACACAAACGCACTTATTGGATGAACTACATTTGTTAAGAATGAAAAGTGATTAGATTAAGCTTTCGGATGAACAAAATGACGTAAATGTTCATCCAATGACACAAACGCACTTATTGGATGAACTACACTCCTTAAGAACGAAAAGTGATTGGAGTAATCCTTGGGATGCACAAAATGACGTAAATGTTCATCCAATGACACAAACGCACTTATCGGACGAATTACATTCCGTAAGAATGAAAAGTGATTAGAATTAGCCTTGGGATGCACAAAATGACGTAAATGTTAAATTAATGACACAAACGCACTTATTGGATGAACAACATTAATTAAGAACGAAATGTGAAAAGAATAAGCCTTGGAATGCACAATATGACGTAAATGTTTATCCAATGACACAAACGCACTTATTGAATGAACTACATTACTTAAGAACAAAAAGTGATTAGAATAAGCCTTGGGATGCAAAAAATGATATAAATGCTAAATTAATCACACAAACGCACCTATTGGATGAACAACATCAGATAAGAATGAAAAGTGATTATAATAAGCATTGGAATGCACAAAACGAGGTAAATGTTCATCCAATGACACATACGCACGTATTGGATGAACTATATTCCTTAAGAACGAACAGTGATTAGAATAAACCTTGGAATCCACAAAATGACGTAAATGTTCATTCAATGACACAAACACACTTATTCGATGAACTACATTCCTTAAAAACGAAAAGTGAGGAGAATAACCCTTGGGGTGCCCAAAATGACGTAAATATTCATCCAATGACACAAACGCACTTATTGGATGACCTACACTCCATAAAAATGAAAACTGATTAGAATAAGCCTTAGGATGCACAAAATGACATAAATGTTCATCCAATGACACAAACGCACTTATGAAGAATGAAAAGTGATTAGAATGAGCCTTGGGATGCACAAAATGACGGAAAGAATAAATTAATGACACAAAAACACTTATTGGTTGAACAACATTGTTTAGGAACGAAAAGTGATTATAATAGGCCTTGGGATGCACAAAATGACGGAAATGTTCAACCAATGACACAAACACACCTATTGGTTGAACTACATTCCTTAAGAACGAAAAGCGATGAGAATTAGCCTTGGGATGCGCAGAATGATGTAAATGTTAAATTAATGACACAAACGCACTTATTTGATGAACTACATTCCTTAAGAACGAAAAGTGATTAGAATAAGCCTTGGGATGCACAAAATGACGTAAATGTTAAATTAATGACACAAACACACTTATTGGTTGAACTACATTCCTTAAGAACGAAAAGTGATTAGAATTAGGCTTGGGATGCACAAAGTGACGTAAACGTCAAATTAATGACACAAACACACTTATTGGATGAACAACATTGGTTAAGAACGATAAGTGAGTAGAATAAGCATTGGAATGCACAAAATGACGTAAATGTTCATCCAATGACACAAAC
>JBBPBO010001984.1:41524194-41564876 GCA_037974295.1 Cicer cuneatum | reverse complement strand
GGATGCACAAAGTGACGTAAACGTCAAATTAATGACACAAACACACTTATTGGATGAACAACATTGGTTAAGAACGATAAGTGAGTAGAATAAGCATTGGAATGCACAAAATGACGTAAATGTTCATCCAATGACACAAACACACTTATTGGAGGAACTACATTCCTTAAGTTTGAAAAGTGTTTAGAATAAGCCTTGGAATGCCGAAAATGACGTAAATGTTCATTCAATGACACAAACGCATTAATTGGATGAACTACATTCCTTAAGAATGAAAACTGATTAGAATAAGCCTTAGGATGCACAAAACGACATAAATGTTCATCCAATGACACAAACGCACTTATGAAGAATGAAAAGTGATTAGAATGAGCCTTGGGATGCACAAAATGACGTAAAGAATAAATTAATGACACAAAAACACTTATTGGTTGAACAACATTGTTTAGGAACGAAAAGTGATTATAATAGGCCTTGGGATGCAAAAAATGACGGAAATGTTCAACCAATGACACAAACACACCTATTGGTTGAACTACATTCCTTAAGAACGAAAAGCGATGAGAATTAGCCTTGGGATGCACAGAATGATGTAAATGTTAAATTAATGACACAAACGCACTTATTTGATGAACTACATTCCTTAAGAACGAAAAGTGATTAGAATAAGCCTTGGGATGCACAAAATGACGTAAATGTTAAATTAATGACACAAACGCACTTATTGGTTGAACTACATTCCTTAAGAACGAAAAGTGATTAGAATTAGCCTTCGGATGCACAAAGTGACGTAAACGTCAAATTAATGACACAAACACACTTATTGGATGAACAACATTGGTTAAGAATGATAAGTGAGTAGAATAAGCATTGGAATGCACAAAATGACGTAAATATCATCCAATGACACAAACACACTTATTGGAGAAACAACATTCCTGAAGTTTGAAAAGTGTTTAGAATAAGCCTTGGAATGCCGAAAATGACGTAAATGTTTATTCAATGACACAAACGCATTAATTGGATGAACTACATTCCTTAAGAACGAAAAGTGATTAGAATAATCCTTACGATGCACAAAATGACGTAAATGTTAAATTAATGACACAAACACATTTATTGGATGAACAACATTGGAGAAGAATGAATAGTGAGTAGAATAAGCATTGGAATGCATAAAATGACGTAAATGTTCATCCAACGACCCAAACGCACTTATTGGATGAAGTACATTCCTAAAGAACGACAAGTGAGTAGAATAAGCCTTGGGGTGCACAAAATGACGTAAATGTTCATCCAATAACACAAACGCACTTACTGGATGATCTACATTCCTTAAGAACGAAAAGTGATTAGAATAAGCCTTTGGATGTAGAAAATGATGTAAATGTTCATCGAATGACACAAACGCACTTATTAGATAAACTACACTCTTAAGAACAGAAAGTGATTAGAATAAGCCTTTTGATGCACACAAAAACGTAAATGTTCATCCAATGACACAAACGCACTTATTGGATGACCTACACTCCATAAAAATGAAAACTGATTAGAATAAGCCTTAGGATGCACAAAACGACATAAATGTTCATCCAATGACACAAACGCACTTATGAAGAATGAAAAGTGATTAGAATGCGCCTTGGGATGCACAAAATGACGTAAAGAATAAATTAATGACACAAAAACACTTATTGGTTGAACAACATTGTTTAGGAACGAAAAGTGATTATAATAGGCCTTGGGATGCACAAAATGACGGAAATGTTCAACCAATGACACAAACACACCTATTGGTTGAACTACATTCCTTAAGAACGAAAAGCGATGAGAATTAGCCTTGGGATGCGCAGAATGATGTAAATGTTAAATTAATGACACAAACGCACTTATTTGATGAACTACATTCCTTAAGAACGAAAAGTATTTAGAATAAGCCTTGGGATGCACAAAATGACGTAAATGTTAAATTAATGACACAAACGCACTTATTGGTTGAACTACATTCCTTAAAAACGAAAAGTGATTAGAATTAGCCTTAGGATGCACAAAGTGACGTAAACGTCAAATTAATGACACAAACACACTTATTGGATGAACAACATTGGTTAAGAACGATAAGTGAGTAGAATAAGCATTGGAATGCACAAAATGACGTAAATGTTCATCCAATGACACAAACGCACTTATTGGATGAACTACATTCCTTAAGAACGAAAAGTGATTAGAATAATCCTTACAATGCACAAAATGACGTAAATGTTAAATTAATGACACAAACACATTTATTGGATGAACAACATTGGAGAAGAATGAATAGTGAGTAGAATAAGCATTGGAATGCATAAAATGACGTAAATGTTCATCCAACGACCCAAACGCACTTATTGGATGAAGTACATTCCTAAAGAACGAAAAGTGATTGGAGTAATCCTTGGGATGCACAAAATGACGTAAATGTTCATCCAATGACACAAACGCACTTATCGGACGAATTACATTCCGTAAGAATGAAAAGTGATTAGAATTAGCCTTGGGATGCACAAAATGACGTAAATGTTAAATTAATGACACAAACGCACTTATTGGATGAACAACATTAATTAAGAACGAAAAGTGAAAAGAATAAGCCTTGGAATGCACAATATGACGTAAATGTTTATCCAATGACACAAACGCACTTATTGAATGAACTACATTCCTTAAGAACAAAAAGTGATTAGAATAAGCCTTGGGATGCAAAAAATGATATAAATGCTAAATTAATGACACAAACGCACCTATTGGATGAACAACATCAGATAAGAATAAAAAGTGATTATAATAAGCATTGGAATGCAGAAAATGACGTAAATGTTCATCCAATGACACAAACGCACATATTGGATGAACTATATTCCTTAAGAACGAACAGTGATTAGAATAAACCTTGGAATCCACAAAATGACGTAAATGTTCATTAAATGACACAAACACACTTATTCGATGAACTACATTCCTTAAAAACGAAAAGTGAGGAGAATAACCCTTGGGGTGCCCAAAATGACGTAAATATTCATCCAATGACACAAACGCACTTATTGGATGACCTACACTCCATAAAAATGAAAATTGATTAGAATAAGCCTTAGGATGCCCAAAACGACATAAATGTTCATCCAATGACACAAACGCACTTATTGGATGAACTACATTCCTTGAGAACGCAAACTGATTAGAATAATCCTTAGGATGCACAGAATGACATAAATGTAAAATTAATGACACAAACACACTTATTCGATAAACAAGATTGGTTAAGAACGAAAAGTGATTAGAATAAGCCATGGAATGCACAAAATGACGTAAATGTTTATCCAATGACGTAAACGCACTTATTGGATGAACAACATTGGTTAAGAACGAAAAGTGAGTAGAATAATCATTGGAATGCACAAAATGACGTAAATATTCATCCAATGACACAAACACACTTATTGGATGAACTACATTCCTTAAGTTCGAAAAGTGATTAGAATAGGCCTTGGGATGCACAAACTGATTTAAATGTTCAACCAATGACACAAACACACTTATTGGATGAACTACATTCCTTAAGAATGAAAAGTGAAGAGAATTAGCCTTGGGATGCACAGATTGGCGTAAATGTTAAATTAATGACACAAACGCACTTATTGGATGAACAACATTGGTTAAGAATGAAAAGTGATTAGAATAAGCCTTGGAATGCACAAAATGACGTAAATGTTCCTCCAATGACACAAACACACTTATTGGATGAATAACATTGGTTAGGAACGAAAAGTGATTAGAATAATCCATGAAATGCACAAAACGACGTAAATGTTCATCCAATGACACAAACACAAGTTTTGGATAAACTACATTCCTTAAGAACGAAAAGTAACAAGAATTAGCCTTCGGTTGCACAAAATGAAGTAAATATTAAATTAACGACACAAACGAACTAATTGGATGAACAACATTGGTTACGAATGAAAAGTAATGCCTTGGAATGCACAAAATAACAAAAATGTTCATCCAATGACACATTCCTTAAGAACGAAAAGTGATTAGAATAAGCCTTTGGATGCAGAAAATGACGTAAATGTTCATCGAATGACACAAACGCACTTATTAGATAAACTACACTCTTAAGAACGGAAAGTGATAGTATAAGCCTTGTGATGCACAACAAAAACGTAAATGTTCATCCAATGACACAAACGCACTTATTGGATGAACTACATTCCTTGAGAACGCAAACTGATTAGAATAATCCTTAGGATGCACAAAATGACATAAATGTAAAATTAATGACACAAACACACTTATTCGATAAACAAGATTGGTTAAGAACGAAAAGTGATTAGAATAAGCCATGGAATGCACAAAATGACGTAAATGTTCATCCAATGACGTAAACACACTTATTGGATGAACAACATTGGTTAAGAACGAAAAGTGAGTAGAATAATCATTGGAATGCACAAATTGACGTAAATATTCATCTAATGACACAAACACACTTATTGGATGAACTACATTCCTTAAGTTCGAAAAGTGATTACAATAGGCCTTGGGATGCACAAACTGATTTAAATGTTCAACCAATGACACAAACACACTTATTGGATGAACTACATTCCTTAAAAATGAAAAGTGACGAGAATTAGCCTTGGGATGCACAGATTGGCGTAAATGTTAAATTAATCACACAAACGCACTTATTGGATGAACAACATTGGTTAAGAATGAAAAGTGATTAGAATAAGCCTTGGAATGCACAAAATGACGTAAATGTTCATCCAATGACACAAACACACTTATTGGATGAACGACATTCCTTAAGTTCGAAAGGTGTTTAGAATAAGCCTTGGAATACACAAAATGTTCATTCAATGACACAAACACACTTATTGGATGAACTTCATTGCTTAAGAACGACAAGTGAGTAGAAGAAGCCTTGGGGTGCATAACATGACGTAAATGTTCATCCAATGACACAAACGCACTTACTGGATGAACTACATTCCTTAAGAATGTAAAGTGATTAGAATAAGACTTTGCATGCACAAAATGACGTAAATCTTCATCCAATGACACAAACGCACTTATTAGATAAACTACATTCCTTAAGAATGAAAAGTGATTAAAATAATTCTTAGGATGCACAAAATGACCTAAATGTAAAATTAATGACACAAACGCACTTATTGGATGAACTACATTCCTTCAGAACGAAAAGTGACAAGAATAATCCTTAGGATGCACAAAATGACGTAAATGTAAAATTAATGACACAAACGCACTCATTGGATAAACAACATTGATTTAGAGCGAAAAGTGATTAGAATAAGCCATGGAATGCACAAAATGACACAAATGTTCATCCAATGACACAAACGCACTTATTGGATGAACTACCTTCCTTAATTTCGATAAGTATTTAGAATAAGCTTTGGAATGCACCAAATGACCTAAATGTTCATTCAATGACACAAACGCACTAATTGGATGAACTACATTCCTTAAGAATGAAAAGTGAGTAGAATAAGCCTTCGGGTGCACAAAATGACGTGAATGTTCATCCATTTGTCACAAACCCACTTACTGGATGAACTACATTCCTTAAGAACAAAAAGTGATTAGAATAAGCCTTTGGAATAAGCCTTTGGATGCATAAAATGACGTAAATGTTTATCCAATGACAGAAACGCACTTATTAGATAAACTACATTCCTTAAGAACGAAATGTGATTGGAATAATCCTTAGGATGCACAAAATGACGTAAATGTTAAATTGTTGACACAAACGCACTTATTGGATGAACCACATTCCTTAAGAACGAAAAGTGAGTAGAATAAGCCTTGGAATGCACAAAATGATGTAAATTTTCATCCAATGACACAAACGCATTTATTGGATGAACTACATTCCTTAAGAACGAAAAACGATTAGAATAATCCTTAGGATGCACAAAATGACGTAAATGTTAAATTAATTACACAAAAACACTTATTGGATGAATAACATTGGTTAAGAACGAATAGTGAGTAGAATAAGCATTGGAATGCACAAAATGACGTAAATGTTCATTCAATGACACAAACACACTTTTTTGATGAACTACATTCCTTAAGAATGAAAATTGATTAGAATAAGCCTTTGGATGCACAAAATGACGTAAATGTTCATTCAATGAAACAAACGCACTTATTAGATAAACTACATTCCTTAAGAACGAAAAGTGATTTCAATAAGCCTTGGGATGCACAAAATGCCGTAAATGTTAATCCAATGACACAAACGCAATTATTGGATGAACAACATCAGATAAGAATAAAAAGTGATTATAATAAGCATTGGAATGCACAAAATGACGTAAATGTTCATCCAATGACGTAAATGTAAAATTAATGACACAAACACACTTATTGGATAAACAACATTGATAAAGAACGAAAAGTGATTAGAATAAGCCATGGAATGCACAAAATGACACAAATGTTCATCCAATGACACAAACACACTTATTGGATGAACAACGTTGGTTAAGAACGAAAACTGAGTAGAATAAGCATTGGAACGCACAAAATGACGTAAACATTCATCCTATGACACAAACACGCTTATTGGATGAACTACATTCCTTAAGTTCGAAAAGTGACTAGCATAGTCCTTGGATACACAAAATGATGTAAATGTTCAACCAATGACACAAACACACTTATTGGATGAACTACATCCCTTAACAACGAAAAGTGACGAGAATTAGCCTTGGGATGCACGGAATGACGTAAATGTTCAATTAATGACACAAACGCACTTATTGGATGAGTAACATTGGTTAAGAATGAAAAGTTATTAGAATAAGCCTTGGAATGCATAAAATGACGTAAATGTTCATCCAATGACACAAACACACTTATGTAATGATCTACATTCCTTAAGAACGAAAAGAGGTTAGAATAAGCCTTGGCATGCACAAAATGACGTAAATGTTAAATTAATGAAACAAACGCACTTATTGGATGAACTACATTCCTTAAGAAAGAAAACTGATTAAAAATAGCCTTGGGATGCAAAAAATGATGTAAATGTCAAATTAATGACACAAATGTACTTACTAGATCAACTACATTCCTTAAGAAAAAAAAGTGATTAGAATAAGCCCTAGAATGCACAAAATGACGTAAATGTGAAATCAATCACAGAAACGCACTTACTAGAATAAGCCTTTGGATGCACAAAATGATGTAAATGTTCATCCAATGACACAAACGCACTTATTAGATAAGCTACATTCCTTAACAACGATAACTGATTAGAATAAGCCTTAGGATTCACAAAATAACATAAATGTTCATCCAATGACACAAACGCACTTATTGGATGAACTACATTCCTTAAGAAAACAAAGTCATTAGAATAATCCTTAGGATGCACAAAATTACGTAAATGTAAAATTAATGACACAAACACACTTATTGGATAAACAACATTTGTTAAGAACGAAAAGTGATTAGAATAAGCCATGGAATGCACAAAATGACAAAAATGTTCATCCAATGGCACAAACACACTTATTGGATGAACAACATTTGATAAGAACCAAAACTGAGTAGAATAAGCATTGGAATGCACAAAATGACGTAAATATTCATCCTATGACACAAACACGCTTATTGGATGAACTACATTCCTTAAGTTCGAAAAGTGATTAGCACAGTCCTTGGATACAAAAAATGGCGTAAATGTTCAACCAATGACACAAACGCACTAATTGGATCAACTACATTCCTAAAGAACGAAAAGTGAGTAGAATAAGGCTTGGGGTGCACAAAATGACGTAAATGTTCATCCAATGACACAAACCCACTTATTGAATGAACTACATCCCTTAAGAACAAAAAGTGACGAGAATTAGCCTTGGGATGCACAGAATGACGTAAATGTTAAATTAATGACACAAACACACTTATTGCATGAACAACATTGGTTAAGAATGAAAAGTTATTAGAATAAGCCTTGGAATTCATAAAATGATGTAAATGTTCATCCAATGACACAAATGCACTTATTGGATGAACTACATTCCTTAAGAAAGAAAGGTGATTAGAATAAGCCCAGGGATGCACAAAATGACGTAAATGTGAAATTAATCACAGAAACGCACTTACTAGATGATCTACATTCCTTAAGAACGAAAAGTGATTAGAATAAGCCATGGAATGCACAAAATGACGTAAATGTTCATTCAATGACACAAACACACTTATTGGATGAACTACATTCCTTAAGAACGAAAAGTTAGTAGAATAAGCCTTGGAAAGCACAAAATGACGTAAATGTTCATCCAATGACACAAACAAACTTACTGGATGAACTACATTCCATAAGAACGACAAGTGATTAGAATAAGCCTTTGGATGCACAAAATGATGTAAATGTTCATCCATTTACACAAACACACTTATTAGATAAACTACATTCCTTAAGAACGAAATGCGATTAGATTAAGCCTTGGGATGCACAAAATAACGTAAATGTTCATCCAATTACACAAACGCACTTATTGGATGAACTACATTCCTCAAGAACGCAAAGTGATTAGAATAATCCTTAGGATGCACAAAATTACGTAAATGTAAAATCCATTGACACAAACGCACTTATTGGAAGAACTACATTCCTTAAGTTTGAAAAGTGATTAGAATAAGCCATGGAATGCACAAAATGACGTAAATGTTCATCCAATGACACAAACACACTTATTGGATTAACAACATTGGTTAAGAACGAAAACTGAGTAGAATAAGCATTGGAATGCACAAAATGACGTAAATATTCATCCTATGATACAAACAGGCTTATTGGATGTACTACATTCCTTCAGTTCGAAAAGTGATTACCATAGTCCTTGGATACACAAAATGGCGTCAATGTTCAAGCAATGACACAAAACACTTATTGGAGGAACTACATCCCTTAAGAACGAAAAGTGACGAGAATTAGCCTTGGGATGCACAAAATGACGAAAATATTAAATTAAGGACACAAACGCACTTCTTGGATGAACAACAATTGTTAACAACGAAAAGTTATGCCTTGGAATGCACAAAATAACGAAAATGTTCATCCAACGACACAAACGCACTTATTGGATGAACTACATTCCTTAAGAACGAAAGTCGATTAGAATAAGCCTTGGGATACACAATATGACGTAAATGTTAAATTAATGACACAAACGCGCTTATTGGATGAACCACATTGTTTAAGAACGAAAAGTTATTAGAATAAGGCTTGGAATGCATAAAATGACGTAAATTTTCATCCAATGACACAAATGCACTTATTGGATGAACTACATTCCTTAAGAAGGAAAAGTGATTACAATAAGCCCTGGAATGCACAAAATGACGTAAATGTGAAATTAATCACACAAACGCACTTACTGGATGAACTACATTCCTGAAGAACGAAAAGTGATTAGAATAAGCCATGGAATGCACAAAATGACGTAAATGCTCATTCAATGACACAAAGGCACTTTTTGGATGAACTACATTCCTTAAGAACGAAAAGTTAGTAGAATAAGCCTTGGGGTGCACAATATGAAGTAAATGTTCCTCCAATGACACAAACGCACTTACTGGATTAACTACATACCTTAAGAACGAAAAGTGATAAGAATAAGCCTTTCGATGCAAAAAATGACGTAAATGTTCATCCAATGACACAAACGCACTTATTGGATGAACTACATTTCTTAAGAACGAAAAGTGATTGGAATAATCCTTCGGATGCACAAAATGACGTAAATGTAAAATTAATGACACAAAGGAACTTATTGGATAAACAACATTGACGTAAATGTTCATCCATTGACACAAACGCACTTACTAGAAGAACAACATTGGTTAAGAACGAAAACTGAGTAGAATAAGCATTGTAATGCACAAAATGACATTAATGTTCATCAAATGACACAAACACACTTATTGGAAGAACTACATTCCTTAAGTTTGAAAAGTGATTACAATAGGCCTTGGGATGCTCAAAATGACGTAAATGTTCAACCAATAACACAAATACACTTATTGGATGAACTACATTCCTTCAGAACGAAAAGTGACGAGAATTAGCCTTGGGATGCACAGAATGCAGAAAATGTTAAATTAATGACCCAAACGCACTTATTGGATGAACAACATTGGTTGAGAACGAAAAAGTTATGCCTTGGAATGCCCAAGATGACGTAAATGTTCATCCAATGACACAAACACACTTATGTGATGAACTACATTCCTTAAGAATGATAAGAGATTAGAATAAGCCTTGGGATGCACAAAATGACGTAAATGTTAAATTAATGATACAAACGCACTTATTGGTTGAATTACATTCCATAAGAACGACAAGTGAGTAGAATAAGCCTTGGGGTGCACCAAATGACGTAAATGTTCCTCCAAGGACACAAACGCACTTACTGAATGTACTACATTCCTTAAGAACGACAAGTGAGTAGAATAGGCCTTTGGATGCACAAAATGACGTAAATGTTCATCTAATAACACAAAGGCACTTATTGTGATGAACTACATTTCTTAAGAACAAAAAGTGATTGGAATAATTCTAGGATGCACAAAACGACGTAAATGTAAAATTAATGACACAAACACATTTATTGGATAAACAACATTGCATAAGAACGAAAAGTGATTAGAATACGGCTTGGAATGCACAAAATGACGTAAATGTTCCTCCAATGACACAAACGCACTTATTTGATGAACAACATTGGTTAATAACGAAATCTGATTAGAATAAGCTTTGGAATGCACAAAATGACGTAAATTTTCATCCAATGATACAAAACACACTTATTGGATAAACTACATTTCTTATGTTAGAAAAGTGATTAGAATAGGCCTTGGGATGCACAAAATGACATAAATGTTCATCCAATGACACAAACACACTTATTGGATGAACTACATTCATTAAGAACGAAAAGTGACGAAAATTAGCCTTGGGATGCACAAAATGACGTAAATATTAAATTAAGGACACAAACGCACTTATTGGATGAACAACAATGGTTAAGAACGAAAAGTTATGCCTTGGAATGCACAAATAGATGTAAATGTTCATCCAATGACACAAACGCACTTATTGGATGAACTACATTCCTTAAGAACGAAAAGGGATTAGAAAAAGCCTTGGGATGCACAAATTGACGTAAATGTTAAATTAATGATACAAACGCACTTATTGGATGAAGTACATTTCTTAACAACGAAAAGTGATTAGAAATAGCCTTGGGATGCACAAAATGACATAAATGTTAAATTAATGACACAAATGCGCTTATTGGATGAACTACATTCCTTAAGTTCGAAAAGTGACTATCATAGTCCTTGGATACACAAAATGATGTAAATGTTCAACCAATGACACAAACACACTTATTGGATGAACTACATCCCTTAACAACGAAAAGTGACGAGAATTAGCCTTGGGATGCACGGAATGACGTAAATGTTCAATTAATGACACAAACGCACTTATTGGATGAACAACATTGGTTAAGAATGAAAAGTTATTAGAATAAGCCTTGGAATGCATAAAATGACGTAAATGTTCATCCAATGAGACAAATGCACTTATTGGATGAACTACATTCCTCAAGAAAGAAAAGTGATTAGAATAAGCCCTGGGATGCACAAAATTACGTAAATGTTAAATTAATCACACAAAAGCACTTAATGGATGAACTACATTCCTTAATAATTAAAAGTGATTAGAATAAGCCTTGGAATACACAAAATGACGTAAATGTTCATTCAATAACACAAACGCATTTATTGGATGAACTATATTCCTTAAGAACGAAAAGTGAGTAGAATAAGCCTGGGGGTGCACAAAATGACGTAAAAGTTAAATTAATGACACAATTGCACTTATTGGCTGAACTACATTCCTGAAGAACAAAAAGTGAGTAGAATAAGCCTTAGGATGCACAAAATGACGTAAATGTTAAATTATGGACATAAACGCACTTATTGGATGAACAACATTGGTTAAGAACGAAAAGTGAGTAGAATAAGCATTGGAATGCACAAAATGACGTAAATGTTCAGCCAATGACACAAACACACTTATTGGATGAACTACATTCCTTAAGTTCAAAAAGTGTGTAGAATAAGCCTTGGAATCCACAAAATGACGTAAATGTTAATTCAATGACACAAACGCACTAATTGGATCAACTACATTCCTAAAGAACGAAAAGTGACTAGAATAAGGCTTGGGGTGCACAAAATGACGTAAATGTTCATCCAATGACACAAACCCACTTATTGGATGAACTACATTCCTTAAGAACGAAAAGTGATTAGAATAAGCCTTTGGATGCACAAAATGACGTAAATGTTCATCCAATGACACATACCCACTTACTGGACGAACTACATTCCTTATGGACAAAAACTGATTAGAATAAGCCTTTGAAAGCACAAAATGACGTAAATGTTCATCCAATGACACAAACACACTTATGTGATGAACTACATTCCTTAAGAATGATAAGAGATTAGAATAAGCCTTGGGATGCACAAAATGACGTAAATGTTAAATTAATGACACAAACGCACTTATTGGATGAACTACATTCCTTAAGAACGAAAAGTGAATAGAATAATCCTTAGGATGCAAAAAATTACGTAAATGGAAAATTAATGACACAAACGCAATAGATGGATAAACAACATTGCTTAAGAACGAAAAGTGATTAGAATAAGCCTTGGAATGCACACAATGACGTAAATGTTCATCCAATGACACAAACACACTTATTGGATCAACAACATTGGTAAAGAACGAAAAGTGATTAGAGTAAGTCATGGAATGCACAAAATGACGTAAACGTTCATCCAATGACACAAACGCACTTACTGAAATGAACTACATTTCTTAAGAACGAAAAGTGATTGGAACGCCTTGGGATGCACAAAATGACGTAAATGTTAAATTAATGACACAAACCCACTTAATTGATGACATACATTCCTTACGAACGAAAAGTAATTAGAATAAGCCTTGGAATGCACAAAATGACGTAATTGTTAATCGGATGACACAAACGCACTTTTTTGATGAACTACATTCCATAAGAAAGAAAAGTGATTAGAATAAGCCTTGGGATGCACAAAATGACGTAAATGTTAATCCAATTACACAAACACACTTATTGGATTAACTACATTACATAAGAACGAAAATGGATAAGAATAAGCATTGGAAATTCACAAAATAACGTAAATGTTAAATTAATGAGACAAACGCAATTATTGGATGAACAACATTCCTTAAGATCAAAAAGTGAATAGAATAAGCCTTGGAATGCATAGAATGACGTCAATGTTAATCCAATGACCCAAACGCACTTATTGGACGAACAACATTAGTCAAGAACGAAAATGGATTAGAATATGTCTTGGGATGCGCAAAATGACGTAAATGTTAAATTAATGACACTAATGCAGTTATTGGTTGAACTACATTCCTTAAGATCATAAATTGATTAAAATAAGCCTTGGAATGCACAAAATGACGTCAATGTTTTACAATGACACCAACGCACTTATTGGATCAACTACATTAGTTAAGAATGAAAATGGATTAGAATAAGCCTTGGGATGCACAAGATGACTTAAATGTTAAATTACTGACACAATCGCACTTATTGGATGAACTACATTAAACAAGAACGAAAATTGATCAGAATAAGCCTTGGGATGCACAAAATGACGTAAATGTTAATCAAATGACACAAACGCACTTATTGGATGAACTACATTAGTGAAGAACAAAAATGGATTAGAATAAGCCTTGGGATGCACAAAATGACGCAAACGTTAGACTAATGACACAAACACACTTATTGAATGAACTACATTCCTTAAGAACAAAAAGTGATTAGAATAAGCCTTGCAATGCACAAAATGACTTAAATGTTAATCCAATGACACAAACGGACTTATTGGATGAACTACATTTGTTAAGAACAAAAAAGGATTAGAATAAGCCATGGGATGTACAAAATGACGTAAATGTTAAATTAATTATACAAACCTTGGGATGCACAAAATGACGAAAAGTGATTAGAATAAACCTTGGGATGCACAAAATGACGTAAATGTTAATCCATTGTAAGATTTGCACTTCTTGGATGAACTACATTGCTTAAGAACCGAAATGGATTAGAATAAGCCTTGGTATGCACAAAATAACGTAAATATTAATCCAATAGCAAAAACGCAATTATAGGATGAATTACATTCCTTAAGAACGAAAAGTGATTAGAATAAGCCTTGGAATGCACCGAATGACATAAATGTTAATCCAATGACACAAATGCACTTTTTGGATGAACTACATTTCTTAAGAACAACATGTGATTAGAATAAGCATCAGGATGCAGTAAATGACGTAAATGTTAATCCAATGATACAAACGCACTTATTGCATGAACCACATTAGTTAACTACAAGAATGGGATGCACAAAATGACTTAAATGTTAAATTAATGACACAAACGTACTTATCGGATGAAATACATTTGTTAAGAACGAAAATGGATTAGAATAAGCCTTGGAATGCACAAAATGACGTAAATGTTAAATTAATGACACAGACTCACTTATTGGATGAACTACATTCCTTAAGAACGTAAAGTGATTAGAATCAGCTTTGGGATGCACAAAATGATAGAAATGTTAATCCAATGGCAGAAAAGAACGAAAAGTGATTAGAATAAGCCTTGGAATGCACCGAATGACATAAATGTTAATCCAATGACACAAACGCACTTTTTGGATGAACTACATTTCTTAAGAACAAAATGTGATTAGAATAAGCATTGGGATGCACTAAATGACGTAAATGTTAATCCAATGATACAAATGCACTTATTGGATGAACCAAATTAGTTAACTACAAAAATGGGAGGCACAAAATGACGTAAATGTTAAATTAATGACACAAACGCACTTATTGGATGAAATACATTCCTTAAGAACGACGTAATTGGTAATCCAATGACACAAACACACTTTTGTGATCAACATCATTCCTTAAGAACGAAAAGTAATTAGAATAAGCCTTGGGATGCACAAAATGACGTAAATGTTAAACCAATGAGACAAACGCACTTATTGGATGAACTACATTAGTTAAGAACGAAAATCGATTAGAATATGCCTTGGGATGCACATAATGACGTAAATGTTTAATTAATGACACAAACTCACTTATTGGATGAACTACATTCCTTAAGACCGAAAAGTGATTAGAAAAAGCCTTGGGATGCACAAAATGACGTATATGTTAATCCAATGACACAAACGCACTTATTGGATGAACCACATTAGTAAACTACAAAAATGGATTAGAATAAGCCTCGGGATGAACAAAATGACTTAAATGTTAAATTAATGTCACAAACGCACTTACTTGATGAACTACAATCCTTAAGACCGAAAATTGATTAGAATAAGCCTTGGAATGCACAAAATTACGTAAATGTTAATCCAATGACACAAACGCACTGATTGGATGAACTACATTAGTTAAGAACGAAAATGGATTAGAATAAGCCTTGGGATGCACAAAAAAACGAAAATTTTAAATTAATGACACAAACGCACTAATTGGATGAATTACATTCCTTAAGAACGACATGTCATTACAATAAGCCTTGGAATGCACCGAATGACTTAAATGTTAATCCAATGACACAAACGCACTTATTGGATGAACAACATTAGTAAACTACCAAAATGGATTACAATAAGGCTTGGGATGTACAAAATGACGTAAATATTAAATTAATGACACAAACACACTTATTGGATGAAATACATTCCTTAAGAAGCAAAATTAATTTGATTAAGCCTTGGAATGCACAAAATGACGTAATTGTTAATCCAATCACACAAACGCACATTTTTGATGAACTACATTCCTTAAGAAAGAAATGTCATTAGAATAAGCCTTGGGATGTACAAACTGACGTAAACGTTAATCCAATGACAAAAACCCTCTTATTGGATGAACTATATTAGTTAAGAACGAAAATGGATAGAATAAGCCTTGGGATGCGCAAAATGACGTATATCTAATCCAATGACACAAACGCACTTATTGGATGAACCACATTAGTAAACTACAAAAATGGATTAGAATAAGCCTTGGGATGCACAAAATGACTTAAATGTTAAATTAATGTCACAAACGCACTTACTAGATGAACTACAATCCTTAAGACCGAAAATTGATTAGAATAAGCCTTAGAATGCACAAAATGACGTAAATGTTAATCCAATGACACAAACGCACTTTTTGGATGAACTACATTTCTTAAGAACGAAAAGTGATTAGAATAGGCATTGGGATGCACTAAATGATGAAATGTTTATCCAATGACACAAACGCACTTATTGGATGAACCACATTAGTAAACTACAAAAATGGATTAGAATAAGCCTTGGGATGGACAAAATAACGTAAATTTTAAATTAATGACACAAACGCACTTATTGGATGAAATACATTCCTTAAGAACGAAAAGTAATTAGAATAAGCCTTGCAATGCACAAAATGACGTAATTGTTAATCCAATGATACAAACACACTTTTTTGATGAACTACATTCCTTAAGAAAGAAAAGTCATTAGAATAAGCCTTGGGATGTACAAAATGACGTAAATGTTAGTCCAATGACACAAACCCACTTAGTGGATGAACTATATTAGTTAAGAACGAAAATGGATAGAATATGCCTTGGGATGCGCAAATTGATGTAAATGTTAAATTAATGACCCAAACTCACTTATTGGATGAACTACTTTCCTTAAGACCTAAAAGTGATTAGAATAAGCCATGGGATGCAAAAAATGACGTAAATGTTAATCAAGTGACAGAATTGAACTAATTGGATTAACTACATTCCTTAAGAAGAAAAATGGATTAGAATAAGCCTTGGGATGCACAAAATGACTTGAATGTTAAATTAATGACACAAACGCGCTTATTGGATGAACTGCATTTGTTAAGAACGAAAATGGATTAGAATAAGCCTTGGAATGCACAAAATAACGTAAATGTAAATTAACGACACAAACTCACTTGTTGGGTGAACTACATTCCTTAAGAACGAAAAGTGATTAGAATAAGCTTTGGGATGCACAAAATGACGTAAATGTTAATCTAATGACATAATTGAACTAATTGTATTAACTACATTTCTTAAGAACGAAAATGTTAATCTAATGACCCAAATGCACTTATTGGATGAACTTCATTCCTTAATAACCAAAATGGATAAGAATAAGCCATGGGATGCACAGAATGACGTAAATGTTAATCCAATGACACAAACGCATTTATTGGAAGAACTACATTAGTTAAGAACAAAATTGGATTCGAATAAGCCTTGGGATGCACCGAATGACGTAAATGTTAAATTAATGACACAAACGCACTAATTGGATGAATTACATTCCTTAAAAACGAAAAGTGATTAAAATAAGCTTTGGGATGCACAAGATGACGTAATTGTTAATCCAATGACCCAAACACACTTATTGGATGAACTACATTCCTTAAGAATGAAAATGGATTAGAATAGGTATTGGGATGCACTAAATGACGAAATGTTAACCCAATGACACAAACGCACTTATTGGATGAACCACATTAGTTAACTACAAAAATGGATAAGAATATGCCTTGGAATGCACTAAATGACGTAAATGTTAAATTAATCACACAAACGCCTTTGTTGGATGAAATACATTCCTTAAGAACCAAAAGTAATTAGAATAAGCCTTGAAATTCACAAAATGACGTAATTGTTAATCCAATCACACAAAAGCACTTTTTTGATTAACTACATTCCTTAAGAAATGAAAGTGATTAGAGTAAGCCTTGGGGTGCACAAAATACCGTAAATGTTAATCCAGTGACACAAACGCACTTATTGGATGAACTACATTAGTTAAGAACGAAGATGGATAGAATAAGCCTTGGGATGCGCAAAATGATGTAAATGTTAAATTAATGACCCAAACTTACTTATTGGATGAACTACATTCCTTAAGACCGAAAAGTGATTAGAATAAGCCATGGGATGCATAAAATGACGTAAATATTAATCCAATGACACAATTGAACTAATTTGATTAACTACATTCCTTAAGAACAAAAATGGTTTAGAATAAGCCTTGGGATGCACAAAATGACTTAAATTTTAAATTAATGACAGAAACGCACTTATTGGATGAACTTCATTCCTTAAGACCGAAAAGTGATTAGAATAAGCCTTGGGTTGCACAAAATGACGAAAATGTTAATCCAATAATAGAATTAAACTAATTGGATTATCTACGTTCCTTAAGAACGAAAATGGTTACAATAAGGCTTGGGATGCACAAAATGACTTAAATGTTAAATTAATGACACAAACGCAATTATTGGATGAACTACATATGTTAAGAATGAAGATGGATTAGAATAAGCCTTGGAATGCACAAAATGACGTAAATGTTATATTAATGACACAAACTCACTTATTGATTGAACTACATTCCTTAAGACCGAAAAGTGATTAGAATAAGCCTTGGGATGAACAAATTGACGTAAATGTTAATCCAATGACAAAATTGAACTAATTGGATTAACTACATTCCTTAAGAACAAAAATGGATTAGAATAAGCCTTCGGATGCACAAAATGACTTAAATGTTAAATTAATGACACAAACGCACATATTGGATGAACTACATTCCTTAAGACCGAAAAGTGATTAGAACAAGCTTTGGGATGCACAAAATGAGGTAAATGTTAATCCAATAACACAAACGCACTTATTGGATGAACTACATTAGTTAAGAACGAAAATGGATTAGAATAAACCTTGGGATGCACAAAATGACATAAATGTTAAATTAATGACACAAACGCCCTTATTGGATGAAATACATTCCTTAACAACGAAAAGTCATTAGAATAAGCCTTGGAATACACAAAACGACGTAATTGTTCATCCAATGACACAAATGCACTTATTGGATGAACTACATTAGTTAAGGACGAAAATGTATAGAATAAGCCTTGGGATGCGCAAAATGATGTAAATGTTAAACTAATGACCCAAACTCACTTATTGGATGAACCACATTCCTTAAGACCGAAAAGTGATTAGAATAAGCCATGGGATGCATAAAATGACGTAAATGTTAATCCAATGACAGAATTGGACTAATTTGATTAACTACATTCCTTAAGAACAAAAATGAATTAGAATAAGCCAAGGGATGCGCAAAATGACATAAAGGTTAAATTGATGACAGAAATGCACTTATAGGATGAACTTCATTCCTTATGACCGAAAAGTGATTAGAGTAAGCTTTGGGTTGCACAAAATGACGAACATGTTAATCCAATGATAAAATTGAACTAATTGGATTATCTACGTTCCTTAAGAACGAAAATGGATTAGAATAAGCCTTGGGACGCACAAAATGACTTAAATGTTAAATTAATGACACAAACGCAATTATTGGATGAACTACATATGTTAAGAATGAAAATGGATTAGAATAAGCCTTGGAATGCACACAATGACGTAAATGTTAAATTAATGACACAAACTCACGTATTGGATGAACTATATTCCCAAAGAACGAAAAGTGACTAGAATAAGTTTTGGGATGCACAAAATTAAGTAAATGTTAATCCAATGACAGAATCGAACTAATTGGATTAACTACACTCCTTAAGAGAGAAAATGGATTAGAATAAGCCTTGGGATGCACAAAATGACTTAAATGTTAAATGAATGACACAAACGCACTTATTGGTTCAAGCACATTCCTTAAGAACGAAAAGTGATTAGAATAAGCTTTGGAATGCAAAAAATGACGTAAATGTTAATCCAATGACACAAACGCACTTTTTTGATGAAGTACATTCCATAAGAAAGAAAAGTGATTAGAATAAGCCTTGGAATGCACAAAATGTTAATCCAATGACACAAACGCACTTATTGGATGAACTACATTAGTTAAGAACAAAAATGGATTAGAATAAGCCTCGGGATGCACAAAATGATGTAAATGTTAAATTAATGAGACAAACGCACTTATTGGATGAATTACATTCCTTAAGAACCAAAAGTAATTAGAATAAGCCTCAGAATGCAACAAAAAGATGTAATTGTTAATCCAATGACACAAAAGCACTTTTTTGATGAACTACATTCCTTAAGAATGAAAAGTGATTAGAATAAACCTTGGGATGCACAAAATGCCGTAAATGTTAATCCAATGACACAAATGCACTTATTGGATGAACTACATTAGTTAAGAAAGAAAATGGATAGAATAATCCTTGGGATGCGCAAAATGATGTAAATGTCAAATTAATGATCCAAACTCACTTATTGGATGAACTACATTCCGTAAGACCGAAAAGTTATTAGAATAAGCCATGGGATGCATAAAATGACGTAAATGTTAATCCAATGAGAGAATTGAACTAATTCGATTAACTACATTCCTTAAGAACGAAAATAAATGAGAATAAGCCTTTGGATGCACAAAATGACTTAAATGTTAAAATTATGACACAAATGCCCTTATTGGATGAACTACATATGTTAAGAATGAAAATGGATTAGAATAAGCCTTGGAATGCACAAAAATGACCTAAATGTTAAATTAATGACACAAACTCACTTATTCGATGAACTACATTCCTTAAGAACGAAAAGTGATTAGAATAAGTTTTGGGATGCACAAAATGAAGGAAATGTTAATCCCATGACAGAATTGAACTAATTGGATTAACTATATTCCATAAGAGTGAAAATGGATTAGAATAAGCCTTGGGATGCAGAAAATGACTTAAATGTTGAATTAATGACACAAACGCACCTATTGGATGAAACACACTAGTTAAGAACGAAAATGGATAGAATAAGCCTTGGGATGCGCAAAATGATATAAATGTTAAATTAATGACCCAAACTCACTTTTTTGATGAACTACATTCCTTAAGAATGAAAAGTGATTAGAATAAACCTTGGGTTGCACAAAATGCCGTAAATGTTAATCCAATGACACAAATGCACTTATTGGATGAACTACATTAGTTAAGAACGAAAATGGATAGAATAATCCTTGGGATGCGCAAAATGATGTAAATGTCAAATTAATGATCCAAACTCACTTATTGGATGAACTACATTCCGTAAGACCGAAAAGTTATTAGAATAAGCCATGGGATGCATAAAATGACGTAAATGTTAATCCAATGAGAGAATTGAACTAATTCGATTAACTACATTCCTTAAGAACGAAAATGGATGAGAATAAGCCTTTGGATGCACAAAATGACTTAAATGTTAAAACTATGACACAAATGCCCTTATTGGATGAACTACATATATTAAGAATGAAAATGGATTAGAATAAGCCTTGGAATGCACAAAAATGACGTAAATGTTAAATTAATGACACAAACTCACTTATTCGATGAACTACATTCCTTAAGAACGAAAAGTGATTAGAATAAGTTTTGGGATGCACAAAATGAAGGAAATGTTAATCCCATGACAGAATTGAACTAATTGGATTAACTATATTCCATAAGAGCGAAAATGGATTAGAATAAGCCTTGGGATGCAGAAAATGACTTAAATGTTGAATTAATGACACAAACGCACCTATTTGATGAAACACACTAGTTAAGAACGAAAATGGATAGAATAAGCTTTGGGATGCGCAAGATGATATAAATGTTAAATTAATGACCCAAACTCACTTATTGGATGAACTACATTCCGTAAGACCGAAAAGTTATTAGAATAAGCCATGGGATGCATAAAATGACGTAAATGTTAATCCAATGAGAGAATTGAACTAATTCGATTAACTACATTCCTTAAGAACGAAAATGGATGAGAATAAGCCTTTGGATGCACAAAATGACTTAAATGTTAAAACTATGACACAAATGCCCTTATTGGATGAACTACATATATTAAGAATGAAAATGGATTAGAATAAGCCTTGGAATGCACAAAAATGACGTAAATGTTAAATTAATGACACAAACTCACTTATTCGATGAACTACATTCCTTAAGAACGAAAAGTGATTAGAATAAGTTTTGGGATGCACAAAATGAAGGAAATGTTAATCCCATGACAGAATTGAACTAATTGGATTAACTATATTCCATAAGAGCGAAAATGGATTAGAATAAGCCTTGGGATGCAGAAAATGACTTAAATGTTGAATTAATGACACAAACGCACCTATTTGATGAAACACACTAGTTAAGAACGAAAATGGATAGAATAAGCTTTGGGATGCGCAAGATGATATAAATGTTAAATTAATGACCCAAACTCACTTATTGGATGAACTACATTCCGTAAGACCGAAAAGTTATTAGAATAAGCCATGGGATGCATAAAATGACGTAAATGTTAATCCAATGACATAATTGAACTAATTGGATTAACTATATTCCTTAAGAACGAAAATGGATTAGAATAAGCCTTTGGATGCACAAAATGACTTAAATGTTAAAATAATGACACAAACGCCCTTATTGGATGAACTACATATCTTAAGAATGAAAATGAATTAGAATAAGCCTTGGAGTGCACAAAAATGACGTAAATGTTAAATTAATGACACAAACTCACTTATTGGATGAACTCCATTCCTTAAGACCAAAAAGTGATTAGAATAAGCCATGGGATGCATAAAATGATGTGAATGTTAATCCTATGACAGAATTGAACTAATTGGATTAACTACATTAATGGATTAGAATAAGCCTTGGGATGCACAAAATGACGTAAATGTTAACTTAATGACAGAAACGCACTTATTGGATTAACTACATTCCTTAAGACTGAGAAGTGATTAGAATAAGTTTTGGGATGCACAAAATGAAGTAAATGTTAATCCAATGACAGAATTGAACTAATTGGATTAACTACATTCCTTAAGAGCGAAATTGGATTAGAATAAGCCTTGGGATGCACAAAATGACTGAAATGTTAAATTAATGACACAAACGCACTTATTGGATGAACTACATTCCATCAGAACGAAATGTTATTAGAAAAAGCCTTGGAATGCACAAAATGACGTAAATGTTAATCCAATGACACAAACACACTTTTTTGATGAACTACATTCCATAAGAAAGAAAAGTGATTAGAATAAGCTTTGGGATGCACAACATGGCGTAAATGTTAATCCAATGACACAAACGCACTTATTGGATGAACTACATCAGTTAAGAACAAAAATGGATTAGAATAAGACTTGGGATGCACCAAATGACGTAAATGTTAAACTAATGACACAAACGCACTTATTGGATGAATTACATTCCTTAAGAACGAAAAGTCATTAGAATAAGCCTTGGAATGCATTGAATGACGTAAATGTTAATCCAATGACACAAATGCACTTTTTGGATGAACATCATTCCTTAAGAACGAAAAATGATTAGAATAAGGCTTGGGATGACAAAAATGACGTAAATGTTCATCCAATGACACAAACGCACTTATTGGATGAACAACATTGGTTAAGAATGAAAGGTGATTAGAATTAGACTTGGGATGCAGAAAATGACGTAAATGTTAATTTAATGACACAAACGCTCTTATTGGATGAAAAAAATTGGTTAAGAACAAAAAGTGATTAGAATAAGCCTTGGAATGCACAAAATGACGTACATGTTAAATTAATGACACGGACGCACTTGTTGGACGAATTACATTACTTAAGAATGAAAACTCATTAGAATAAGCCTTGGAATGCACCGAATGACGTAAATGTTAATCCAATGACACAAACACACTTTTTGGTTGAACTACATTTCTTCAGAACAAAAAGTTATTAGAGAATTGGCATTGGGATGCACTAAATGAAGAAATGTTAATCCAATGACACAAACGCACTTATTGAATGAACTACATTAGTTAACTACAAAAATGGATTAGAATTAGCCTTGGGATGCACAAAATGACGTAAATGTTAAATTAATCACACAAACGCCCATATTGGATGAAATACATTCCTTAAGAACCAAAAGTAGTTAGAATAAGCCTTCGAATGCACAAAATGACGTAATTGTTAATCCAGTGACACAAAAGCACTTTTTGATGAACTACATTCCTTAAGAAACAAAACTGATTAGAATAAGCCTTGGGATGTACAAAATGCCGTAAATGTTAATCCAATGACTCAAACGCACTTATTGGATGAACTACATTAGTTAAGAACGAAAATGGATAGAATAAGCCTTGGGATGCGCCAAGTGATGTAAGTGTTAAATTAATGACCCAAACTCACTTATAGGATGAACTACATTCCTTAAGACCGAAAAGTGATTAGAATAAGCCATGGGATCCGTAAAATGACGTAAATGTTCATCCAATGACATAATTGAACTAATGGGATTAACTACATTCCTTAAGAACAAAAATGGATTAGAATAAGCCTTTGGATGCACAAAATGACGTAAATGCTAAATTATTGACACAAACGCACTTATTGGATGAAATACATTCCTTAAGAACAAAAAGAAATTAGAATAACCTCGAAATGCAAAAAACGACGTAATTGTTAACCCAATGACACAAAAGCACTTTTTTGATGAACAACATTCCTTAAGAAAGAAAAGTGATTAGAATAAGCCATGGGATGAACAAAATGACGTAAATGTTAATACAATGACACAAAGGCACTTATTGGATGAACTACATTAGTTAAGAACGAAAATGGATAAAATAAGCCTTAGGATGCTCAAAATGATGTAAATGTTATATTAATGACCCAAACTCACTTATTGGCTGAACTACATTCCTTAAGACCAAAAAGTGATTAGAATAAGCCATGGGATGCATAAAATGATGTAAATGTTAATCCTATGACAGAATTGAACTAATGGGATTAACTACATTCCTTAAGAATAAAAATGGATTAGAATAAGCCTTGGGATGCACAAAATGACGTAAATGTTAAATTAATGATAGAAACACAGTTATTGGATGAACTACATTCCTTATGACCGAAAAGTGATTAGAATAAGCCATGGGATGCACAAAATGACGTAAATGTTAATCCAATGACAAAATTGAACTAATTGGATTAACTACATTCCTTTAGAAAGAAAATGGATTAGAATAAGCTTTGGGATGCACAAAATGGCATAAATATTAAATTAATGACACAAACGCATTGATTGGATAAAATACATTCCTTAGGAACGAAAAGTAATTAGAATAAGCCTCGGAATGCACAAAATGGCGTAATTGTTAATCCAATGACACAACAGCACTTTTTTTATGAACTACATTCCTTAAGAAAGAAAAGTGATTAGAATAAGCCTTGGGACGCACAAAATGACGTAAATGTTAATCTAATGACACAAACGCACTTATTGGATGAACTACATTAGTTAAGAACGAAAATGGATAGAATAAGCCTTAGGATGCACAAAATGAGGTAAATGTTAAATTAATGACCCAAACTCACTTATTGGTAGAACTACATTCCTTAAGAACGAAAAGTGATTAGAATAAGCCTTGGGATGCACAAAATGACGTAAATGTTAATCCAATGACAGAATTGAACTAATTGAATTAACTACATTCCTTAAAAGCGAAAATGGATTAGAATAAACGTTGGGATGCACAAAATGGCGGACACTTAATTAAGGGATTAGCGGCTAATTGCGACGAGATTGGTTAAGTGCTGAGGAGCTGACAAGTGGCGGGTGAGGTGGCACCACACAAGCCTATAAATAGGAGTGAGAAGGATGGTGAAATCAGAACACCATTCCTCCTCCCTCACTGCGCATACTGCATGTTACAGTACCCCTTTCCCTCCCATTATGTTTGATGTTTTCTGCTTTCCTCCATTTCCAGTTCACGATTACAAAGAGAAAAGAGGGAGTTCCTCAAAAGTGCCATTACTTGGAAATCGAAGCACCGAAACACTATACCCCCAGTACAAAAGTTATTCCCCATATCATTATGGAGCTAAAGAACCCAGTTTCGTAGCAGCAAACAGAAGCTGCAGTTTCACCAGTTTTTGGCGCGAAAACGGGAACGACAGCAGAAACTAGAGAAGTAGCAGAACACGCAACAAGGGTAAGGGCACTTTCCATTTTCTAGTTGCATTAGGGTTGTAAATGCATAACTGGCATAGCATTACTGATGTTTTCATCACTGTTTTGAAGAAAAACTATTTTGCAATGACATTTTAAAAAAAAAAGAAGAAAATGCATTCTATGATGTGCAATAAATCTGTGATGTTGCTGTTTTGGTTGTTACTGCAATGCTGTTTGGTTTGTGTGGGAAAACTGAAAAATGTTTTGCATGTTATTTTAAAGATGATTAAGATACATGTTCATAAACAGTTTTGAAAGTTGTTATAAAATGCGAAAACACATTATGTTGGTGTTTGCTGCTATGTGATGATTTCTGTTTGATTGAATGTATTAATGTCATTCTGTTTGTGTGAGAAAGCTGAAATGCTTTGCATGATGTTCTGATGTTTGAGAAAACTGAAATGCTTTGCATGATGTTCTGATGTTTGAGAAAAATGAAATGCTTTGCATGTTGTTTTGATGTTGAGAAAAGCTGAAATGCTTTGCATGTTGTGTCGGTTGTGTAAACATACTGGAGAATACCATGCATGTTGTTTGGAGATGCATGTTCTGGTTTTGGATGATTCTGATGTTGATCATTCTATTTCTGCTTCTGATGATTCTGGTGTTGATCATTCTATTTCTGCTTCTGATGATTCTGGTGTTGATCATTCTATTTCTGCTTTTGTTTCTGTTTTGAGTGATTCTGGTGTTGTTGATGTTTTCAAAAGAAAAGGGATTTTAAAATGATGAAAGTGTTTCCTTCTGAAAAATATGTATTGATGTAAAAGTATGAGTTTTGTGTTTTAAAAGAGTGATAAAACTGTTTTGGGGTTGGGCTGACTTTTCAAAAGAAACAGTTTGAAATGTGTTGAAATCTCAAGAAAATTTCACTGATTTCGAAGATGAATTTGAATACAACATGAGTGTATTCGAATACAACCTGTCAAGCTTCTGTTTTACTTAAGTTTTCAAACTTGTATTTGAATACGAGCCCATGTATTCGAATACAGAGGATGGATTTTTGCTTCTGACTTAGCATCTGTATTCGACTACGACCATGTCATATTCGAATACAGAAGTGAAATTTTAACACTCTATTCGCATCTGTATTCGACTACAGACATGCTGTATTCGAATACAGAATGCAGATTTTCACTAGTTTCAGTTATGTATTTGAATACAAGGGATCTGTATTCGAATACAAATTCGAGGTTTTCCAAAAATTCAGTTTTTAGCTTCTGTATTCGAATACAAGGAAGCTATATTCGAATACAGATTCGTGTTTTCCAAAAAATCAAGTTTTAAACACTGTCTTGTGAATTTTAAAGTATTGGGAAACATTGAGAAGGGTTAAAGTGAATTAAAATGGAACTTTTGGTGATATTTTGAGGTGGTGGTGATGAAGTTTTTGAGACTTTACTGATGTAGTGAAAAATGTTGATTTGGGCACTGAGCCTGCCTCTGTATTCGAATACCAGAGGGCTGTATTCGAATACAGAGTGTAATTCTCCACTGTTTTTGGCTTCTGTATTCGAATACAGAGAAGCTGTATTCGAATACATATTCGTATTTTCCAGAAAACTCAGTTTTAAATACTGTGTTATGAATTTTAAGAGTTTGGGAAAATATTGCAAAGTGTTAATGATTACTTGACTGTTTAATCATGATTGTGATGATGATAATCTTGATTGTGCTGTGACGTTTTGAAAAATGATGGAAAGGTTGAAATTTTCCTGATAATGCATACTGTTTCAGTGAAGAGAAAACAGTCCATATTCATACATTGCATAGTCAAGTGGTACCCGCGATGGGCCACAGAGTAATGCGCAACCATGTGCTGATCTGTTGACGATTGCACGAGTGCTGGTCTGTTGAGAGACTGCACTAGGTACTGATCTGTTGAGCGATTGTACCTTGGTATATAGGTGCTGGTTTGTTGAGCGACTGCACTGTTACTGGATTGTTGATCGTTTGTACCTGAAATTCGCGACCACGTACTGATCTGTTGAGCGATTGCACGAGTGCTGGTCTGTTGAGCGACTGCACTAGGTACTGATCTGTTGAGCGATTGTACCTTGGTATATGTCAAACGTGTTGGTTTGTTGAGCGACTGCACGAGTGCTGGTCTATTGAGCGACTGCACTGGTGCTGATCTGTTGAGCGATTGCACCCTGGTCTTCAGGGCCGTTAAAGTCATACATATTTAAATTGTGCTGGTCTGTTGAGCGACTGCACCTTGGTGATTCCAAGAAATTGTATACTTGAGCATATACATATTGCATCGAGGGATTGACCGGTGGGTCACGATTTGGATTATATGATGATTATTGAAAATTGATGTGTGTGAGTACTTTACAGAATCTGAATTTCTAATTAAATATTGTGTTTATTGGAGTGTTGACTGTACTTACTACATGTTTTCCATATGAATCGGTTGATGTTTGAAAAAGCTTATATGTCATGAAAATTCATATGAGCATCCTTAATTTTCATCATTGTCATATACTATGCCATGAATGTATTTGTTGCTGTGAGATATATGCTATGTGATTATTTGTTAATTTCGGTCGGTGACCCTTGCTATTATATTTTGGAAATTGGGCTTTGCCCTCAAATGCCCCCCAAACCCATGCCACCCATGGGTCGCGAGACGACGGAAACGTCGCTCGACTTCATTGATCGTGCCGTGCCTATTGCTTGGGATTACGACCCCACCTCAAGTAGGGCTACATACACGGGGAGATTGACGAGGACTTGTAGGACCAATGGAGTGGTGCACTACGTGGAGCACAGCTATGCGAGGATTGATTTTCCTGTGCCTTATCGTTTGATTTTGGAGGCGCACGGGATTTTTGATGATGCTGTGGAGCCAGCTAGAGGGGTTACGACGGAGGCCACCATAGGAGTGGTGACTCCTAACCCGGTGATTGGAGGAGATGCACATGAGTCTGAGACGGATGAGAAGAATGAAGAGCCGCGGCCAGTAGCAGCTGATATTCCGGGTCCGTCTAGGATCTCCGATGATTGTTATGAGATTGCGGCACCGCCGAAGCGACCGAGACTGTGCATTGACCTGACCTCAGAGGAGACTGATCCTTCTCTGTATGATGAGGAGGAGGAGGTCACATCGAGGCGAGCGGCGGAGTCGGATGAGACTTGTTTGGGATGCGGAGGAAATCCGTGCTACTGTAGCTTTAGTGCATGATCAGTTAGACATGATGTATAGGATTTGAGCTGGAATCGTAATTTGTTTTATTTTGAAAATATTTGTACTACTTTCCGCTAAACCATGCACTTTGATATTTTCTGTTGGTATGATATGACACTGATATTTTGAGATGTATTAATGTTTAATATGAATTTCCAAAGATAAGTACTTAGTGATATTTTCTGATGAAACTATTTAATTACGTTCATCACTTAATCCACGATGTACTATTTTTATGAAACAAATTAAAGGAAATTTTATTTCAATCCTTTTGAAGTGATGAAATTGGGAAATTATTTTAAAAAATAAAATAAAATACACTCGCGCTGTGTTTTAAACTCAGGGTGTTACATGCACAAAATGATGTAAATGTTAAATTAATGACACAAACGCACTTATTGGATGAATTACATTCTTTAACAACGAAAAGTGATTGGAATAAGCCTTGAAATCCATTGAATGACGTAAATGTTAATCCAATGACAAAAACGCACTTTTTGGATGAACTACATTTCTTAAGAACGAAAAGTAATTAGAATAAGCCTCGGAATGCACAAAATGACGTAATTGTTAATCCAATGACACAAAAGCACTTTTTTGATGAACTACATTCCTTAAGAAAGAAAAGCGATTAGAATAAGCCTTGGGATGCACAAAATGACGTAAATGTTAATCCAATGACACAAACGCACTTATTGGATGAACTACATTAGTTAAGAACGAAAATGGATTATAATAAGCCTTGGGATGCACAAAATGACTTAAATGTTAAACTAATGACACAAACGCACTTACTGGATGAACTACATTCCTTAAGACCGAAAATTGATTAGAATAAGCCTTGGAATGCACAAAATGACGTAAATGTTAATCCAATGACAGAATTGAACTAATTGGATTAACTACATTCCATAAGAATGAAAATGGATTAGAATAAACCATGGGATGCACAAAATGACTTAAATGTTAAATTAATGACACAAAAGCACGTATTGGATGAACTATATTTGTTAAGAACGAAAATGGATTAGAATAAGCCTTGGAATGCACAAAGAGACGTAAATGATAAATTAATGACACAAACTCACTTATTGGATGAACTACATTCGTTAAGAACCAAAAGTGATTAGAATAAGCTTTGGGATGCACAAAATGACGTAAATGTTAATCCAATGACAGAATTCATTTAATTGGTTTAACAACATTCCTTAAGAACGAAAATAGATTATAATAAGCCTTGGGATGCACAAAATGCCTTAAATGTTAAATTAATGACACAAACGCACTTACTGGATGAACTACATTCCTTAAGACAGAAAATTGATTAGAATAAGCCTTGGAATGCGCAAAATGACGTAAATGTTAATCCAACAACACAAATGCACTATTTTGATCAACTACATTCCATAAGAAAGAAAAGTGATTAGACAAAGCCTTGGGATGCACAAAATGACGTAAATGTTAATCCAATGACACAAACGCACTTATTGGATGAACTACATTCCTTAAGACCGAAAAGTGATTAGAATAAGCCTTGCGATGCACAAAATGAGGTAAATGTTAATCCGATGACATAATTGAACTAATTGGATTAACTACATTCCATAAGAATGAAAATGGATTAGAATAAAACATGGGATGCACAAAATGACTTAAATATTAAATTATTGACACAAAAGCACGTATTCGATGAACTATATTTGTTAAGAACGAAAATGGATTAGAATAAGCCTTGGAATGCACAAAGAGACGTAAATGTTAAATTAATGACACAAACTCACTTGTTGGATGAACTACATTCCTTAAGAACCAAAAGTGATTAGAATAAGCTTTGGGATGCACAAAATGACGTAAATGTTAATCTAATGACAGAATTGATTTAATTGGTTTAATTACATTCCTTGAGAACGAAAATCGATTATAATAAGCCTTGGGATGCACAAAATGCCTTAAATGTTAAATTAATGAAACAAACGCACTTACTGGATGAACTACATTCCTTAATACCGAAAATTGATTAGAATAAGCCTTGGAATGCACAAAATGACGTAACTGTTAATCCAATGATACAAACGCACTTTTTTGATGAACTACATTCCATAAGAAAGAAAAGTGATTAGAATAAGCCTTGGGATGCACAAAATCACGTAAATGTTAATTCAATGACAGAAACGCACTTATTGGAGGAACCACATTAGTTAACTACAAAAATGGATTAGAATAAGCCTTGGGATGCACAAAATAACGTAGATATTAAATTAATGACACAAACGCACTTATTGGATGAAATACATTCCTTATGAACGAAAAGTAATTAGAATATGCCTCGGAATGCACAAAATGACATAATTGTTAATCCAATGACACAAAAGCACTTTTTTGATGAACTATATTTTTTAAGAAAGAAAAGCGATTAGAATAAACCTTGGGATGCACAAAATGACGTAAATGTTAATCCAATGATAGAAACGCACTTATTGGATGAACTACATTAGTTAAGAACGACAATGGATAGAACAAGCCTTGGAATGCGCAAAACGATGTAAATGTTAAATTAATGACCCAAACTCACTTATTGGATCAACTACATTCCTTAAGACCGAAAAGAGCTTAGAAGAAGCCTTGGGATGCACAAAATGACATAAATGTTAATCCAATGACAGAATTGATCTAATTGAATTAACAACATTCCTTAAGAACGAAAATGGATTATAATAAGCCTTGGGATGCACAAAATGACGTAAATGTTCATCCAATGGCACAAACGCACTTATTGGATGAACTACATTCCTTAAGACCGAAAAGTGATTAGAATAAGCCTTGGGATGCACAAAATGACGTAAATGTTAATCCAATGACAGAATTGAACTAATTGGATTAACTACATTCCATAAGAATGAAAATGGATTATAATAAACCGTGGGATGCACAAAATGACTTAAATGTTAAATTAATGACACAAAAGCACGTATTGGATGAACTATATTTGTTAACAACGAAAATGGATTAGAATAAGCCTTGGAATGCACAAAGAGACGTAAATGTTAAATTAATGACACAAACTCACTTGTTGGATGAACTACATTCCTTAAGAACCAAAAGTGATTAGAATAAGCTTTGGGATGCACAAAATGACGTAAATGTTAATCCAATGACAGAATTGATTTAATTGGTTTAACAACATTCCTTGAGAACGAAAATCGATTATAATAAGCCTTGGGATGCACAAAATGCCTTAAATGTTAAATTAATGACACAAACGCACTTACTAGATGAACTACATTCCTTAATACCAAAAATTGATTAGAATAAGCCTTGGAATGCACAAAATGACGTATCTGTTAATCCAATGATACAAACGCACATTTTTGATGAACTACATTCCATAAGAAAGAAAAGTGATTAGAATAAGCCTTGGAATGCACAAAATCACGTAAATGTTAATTCAATGACAGAAACACACTTATTGGAGGAACCACATTAATTAACTACAAAAATGGATTAGAATAAGCCTTGGGATGCACAAAATAACGTAGATATTAAATTAACGACACAAACGCACTTATTGGATGAAATACATTCCTTATGAACGAAAAGTAATTAGAATATGCCTCGGAATGCACAAAATGACATAATTGTTAATCCAATAACACAAAAGCAATTTTTTGATGAACTATATTTCTTAAGAAGGAAAAGCGATTAGAATAAACCTTGGGATGCACAAAATGACGTAAATGTTAATCCAATGACAGAAACGCACCTATTGGATGAACTACATTAGTTAAGAACGAAAATGGATAGAACAAGCCTTGGAATGCGCAAAACGATGTAAATGTTAAATTAATGACCCAAACTCACTTATTGGATCAACTACATTCCTTAAGACCGAAAAGAGCTTAGAAGAAGCCTTGGGATGCACAAAATGACATAAATGTTAATCCAATGACAGAATTGATCTAATTGAATTAACAACATTCCTTAAGAACGAAAATGGATTATAATAAGCCTTGGGATGCACAAAATGACGTAAATGTTAATCCAATGACACAAACGCACTTATTGGATGAACTACATTCCTTAAGACCGAAAAATGATTAGAATAAGCCTTGGGATGCACAAAATGACGTAAATGTTAATCCAATGACAGAATTGAACTAATTGGATTAACTACATTCCATAAGAATGAAAATGGATTATAATAAACCGTGGGATGCACAAAATGACTTAAATGTTAAATTAATGACACAAACGCACTTACTAGATGAACTACATTCCTTAATAACAAAAATTGATTAGAATAAGCCTTGGAATGCACAAAATGACGTATCTGTTAATCCAATGATACAAATGCACATTTTTGATGAACTACATTTCATAAGAAAGAAAAGTGATTAGAATAAGCCTTGGAATGCACAAAATCACGTAAATGTTAATTCAATGACAGAAACACACTTATTGGAGGAACCACATTAATTAACTACAAAAATGGATTAGAATAAGCCTTGGGATGCACAAAATAACGTAGATATTAAATTAACGACACAAACGCACTTATTGGATGAAATACATTCCTTATGAACGAAAAGTAATTAGAATATGCCTTGGAATGCACAAAATGACATAATTGTTAATCCAATGACACAAAAGCAATTTTTTGATGAACTATATTTCTTAAGAAGGAAAAGTGATTAGAATAAGCCTTGGGATGCACAAAATGACGTAAATGTTAATCCAATTACAAAACGCACTTGTTGGATGAACTACATTAGTTAAGAACGAAAATGGATAGAATAAGCCTAGGATGTGCAAAACGATGTAAATGTTAAATTACTGACCCAAACTAACTTATTGGATGAACTACTTTCCTTAAGACTGAAAAGTGATTCGAATAAGCCTTGGGATGCATAAAATGACGTAAATGTTAATCCAATGACAGAATTGAACTAATTGGATTAACTACATTCCATAAGATAGAAAATGGATTAAAATAATCCTTGGGATGCATAAAATGACTTAAATGTTAAATTAATGACACAAACGCACTTATTGAATGAACCATATTTGTTAAGAACGACAATGGATTTGAATAAGCCTTGGAATGCACAAAGAGACGTAAATGTTAAATTAATGATACAAACTCACTTTTTGGACGAACTACATTCCTTAAGAACCGAAAGTGATTAGAATAAGCTTTGGGATGCACTAAATGACGTAATATTACTAGGACACAATTGATCTAGTTGGATTAACAACATTCCTTATGAACGAAAATGGATTATAATAAGCCTTGGGATGTACCAAATGACTTAAATGTTAAATTAATGACACAAACGCACTTACTGGTTGAACTACATTCCTTAAGACTGAAAATTGATTTGAATAAGCCTTGCAATGCACAAAATGACGTAAATGTTAATCCAATGACACAAACGCACTTTTTTGATGAACTACATTCCATAAGAAAGAAAAGTGATAAGAATAAGCCTTGGGATGCACAAAATCACGTAAATGTTAATCCAATGACACAAATGCACTTTTTTGATGAACTACATTCCATAAGAAAGACAAGTGATTAGAATAAGCCTTGGGATGCACAACATCACGTAAATGTTAATCCAATGACACAAACGCACTTATTGGATGAACTACATTAGTTAAGAACGAAAATGGATTAGAATAAGCCTTGGGATGCACAAAATGACGTAAATGTTAAATTAATGAGACAAACGCACTTATTGGATGAATTAAATTAGTTAACTACAAAAATGGATTAGAATAAGCCTTGGGATGCACCAAATGACTTAAATGTTAAATTAACGACACAAACGCATTTATTGGATGAAATACATTCATTAAGAACGAAAAGTAATTAGAATAAGCCTTGGAATGCACAAAATGACGTAATTGTTAATCCAATGACACAAACGCACTTGTTGGATGAACTACATTAGTTAAGAACGAAAATGGATAGAATAATCCTTAGGATGCGCAAAACGATGTAAATGTTAAATTAATGACCCAAACTAACTTATTGGATAAACTACATTCCTTAAGACCGAAAAGTGATTCGAATAAGCCTTGGGATGCACAAAATGACGTAAATGTTAATCCAATGACAGAATTGAACTAATTGGATTTACTACATTCCATAAGAACGAAAATGGATTAAAATAATCATTGGGATGCACAAAATGACTTAAATGTTAAATTAATGACACAAACGCTCTTATTGGATGAACTATATTTGTAAAGAACAAAAATGTATTAGAATAAGCCTAGGAATGCACAAAGAGACGTAAATGTTAAATTAATGACACAAACTCACTTATTGGATGAACTACATTCCTTAAGAAACAAAAGTGATTAGAATAAGCTTTGGGATGCAAAAAATGACGTAAATGTTAATCCAATGAAAGAATTGATTTTATTGGTTTAACAACATTCCTTAAGAACGAAAATAGATTATAATAAGCCTTGGGATGCACAAAATTCGTTAAATGTTAAATTAATGACAAAAACGCACTTACTTGATGAACTACATTCCTTAAGACCAAAAATTGATTAGAATAAGCATTGGAATGCACAAAACGACGTAACTGTTAATCTAATGACACAAACGCACTTTTTTGATGAACTACATTCCATTAGAAAGAAAAGCGATTAGAATAAGCCTTGGGATGCACAAAATCACGTAAATGTTAATTCAATGACACAAACGCAGTTATTGGATGAACCACTTTAGTTAACTACAAAAATGGATTAGAATAAGCCTTGGGAGGCACAAAAAGACGTAAATATTAAATTAATGACACAAACGCACTTATTGGATGAAATACATTCCTTAAGAACGAAAAGTAATTAGAATATGCCTCGCAATGCACAAAATGACATAATTGTTAATCCAATGACACAAAAGCACTTTTTTGATGAACTACATTCCTTAAGAAAGAAAAGCGATTAGAATAAGCCTTGGGATGCACAAAACGACGTAAATGTTAATCCAATGTCACAAATGCACTTATTGGATGAACTACATTAGTTATGAACGAAAATGGATAGAATAAGCCTTGGAATGCGCAAAATGATGTAAATGATAAATTAATGACCCAAACTCATTTATTGGATGAACTACATTCCTTAAGAACGAAAAGTAACTAGAATAAGCCTCGGAATCCACAAAACGACGTAATTTTTAATCCAATGACACAAAAGCACTTTTTTGATGAAGTACATTCCTTAGGAAAGAAAAGTGATTAGAATAAGCCTTGGGATGCCCAAAATGACGTAAATCTTAATCCAATGACAGAAACGCACTTATTGGATGAACTACATTAGTTAACAACGAAAAGGGATAGAATAAGCCTTGGAATACGCAAAACGATGTAAATGTTAAATTAATGACCCAAACTCACTTATTGGATGAACTACATTCCTTAAGACCGAAAAGTGATTAGAATAAGCTTTGGGATGCATAAAATGACAAAAATGCTAATCCAATATCAGAATTGAACTAATTGGATTAACTACATTCCTTATGAACGAAAATGGATTAGAATAAGCCCTGGGATGCACAAAATGACTTAAATGTTAAATTAATGAAACAAACGCACTTATTGGATGAACTATATTTGTTAAGAACGAAAATGGATTAGAATAAGCCTTGGAATGCACAAAGAGACGTAAATGTTAAATTAATGACACAAACTCACTTATTGGATCAACTACATTTCTTAAGAACCAAAAGTGATTAGAATAAGCTTTGGGATGCACAAAATGACGTAAATGTTAATACAATGAGATAATTGATCTAGTTGGATTAACAACATTCCTTAAGAACGAAAATGGATTATAATAAGCCTTGGGATGCACAAAAAGACCTAAATGTTAAATTAATGACACAAACGCACTTACTGGATGAACTACATTGCTTAAGACCGAAAATTGATTAGACTAAGCCTTGTAACGCACAAAATGACGGAAATGTTAATCCAATGACACAAACGCACTTTTTGGATGAACTACATTCCATAAGAAAGAAAAGTGATTAGAATAAGCCCTGGGATGCACCAAATGACGTAAATGTTAATCCAATGACACAAACGCACTTATTGGATGAACTACTTTAGTTAAGAACGAAAATGGATTAGAATAAGCCTTGGGATGCACAAAATGACGTAAATGTTAAATTAATGACAAAAACGTACTTATTGGATAAATTACATTCTTGAAGAACGAAAAGTGATTAGAATAAGCCTTGGAATGCATTGAATGACATAAATGTTAATCCAATGACACAAACACACTTTTTGGATGAACTACATTTCTTAAGAACGAAACGTGATTAGAATTGGCATTGGGATGCACAAAATGACATAAATGTTAATCCAATGACAGAATTGAACTAATTGGATTAACTACATTCCTTAAGAACAAAAATGGATTAGAATAAGCTTTTGGATGCACAAAATGACTTAAATGTAAAATTAATGACACAAACGCACTTATTAGATGAACTACATTCCTTAAGACCGAAAAGTGATTAGAATAAGCCTTGGGATGCACAAAATGACGTAAATGTTAATCCAATGACAGAATTGAACTAATTGGATTAACTACATTCCTTAAGAACGAAAATGGATTAGAATAAGCCTTGGGATGCACAAAGAGACGTAAATGTAAAATTAATGACACAAACTCACTTATTGGATGAACTACATTCCTTAAGAACCAAAAGTGATTAGAATAAGCTTTGGGATGCACAAAATGACGTAATATTACTAGGACACAATTGATCTAGTTGGATTAACAACATTCCTTATGAACGAAAATAGATTATAATAAGCCTTGGGATGTACCAAATGACTTAAATGTTAAATTAATGACACAAACGCACTTACTGGATGAACTACATTCCTTAAGACTGAAAATTGATTTGAATAAGCCTTGCAATGCACAAAATGACGTAAATGTTAATCCAATGACACAAACGCACTTTTTTGATGAACTACATTCCATAAGAAAGAAAAGTGATTAGAATAAGCCTTGGGATGCACAAAATCACGTAAATGTTAATCCAATGACACAAACGCACTTATTGGATGAACTACATTAGTTAACAACGAAAATGGATTAGAATAAGCCTTGGGATGCACAAAATGACGTAAATGTTAAATTAATGATAAAAACGCACTTATTGGATGAATTACATTAGTTAACTTCAAAAATGGATTAGAATAAGCCTTGGGATGCACAAAAAAAATGACTTAAATGTTAACTTAATGACACAAACGCACTTATTGGATGAAATACATTCATTAAGAACGAAAAGTAATTAGAATAAGCCTTGGAATGCACAAAATGACATAATTGTTAATCCAATGACACAAAAGCACTTTTTTGATGAACTACATTCCTTAAGAATGAAAAGTGATTAGAATAAGCCTTGGGATGCACAAAATCACGTAAATGTTAATCCAATGACACAAACGCACTTATTGGATGAACCACTTTAGTTAAGAACGAAAATGGATTAGAATAAGCCTTGGGATGCAGAAAATGACGTAAATGTTAAATTAATGATAAAAACGCACTTATTGGATGAATTACATTAGTTAACTTCAAAAATGGATTAGAATAAGACTTGGGATGCACAAAAATGACTTAAATGTTAAATTAATGACACAAACGCACTTATTGGATGAAATACATTCATTAAGAACGAAAAGTAATTAGAATAAGCCTTGGAATGCACAAAATGACATAATTGTTAATCCAATGACACAAAAGCACTTTTTTGATGAACTACATTCCTTAAGAAAGAAAACTTATTAGAATAAGCCTTGGGATGCAAAAAATGACGTAAATGTAAATCCAATGACACAAACACACTTTTTTGATGAACTACATTTCATAAGAAAGAAAAGTGATTAGAATAAGCCTTGGGATGCACAAAATCACGTAAATGTTAATCCAATGACACAAACGCACTTATTGAATGAACTACATTAGTTAAGAACGAAAATGGATTAGAATAAGCCTTGGGATGCACAAAATGACGTAAATGTTAAATTAATGATAAAAACGCACTTATTGGATGAATTACATTAGGTAACTACAAAAATGGATTAGAATTAGCCTTGGGATGCACAAAAATGACTTAAATGTTAAATTAATGACACAAACGCACTTATTGGATGAAATACATTCATTAAGAACGAAAAGTGATTAGAATAAGCCTTGGAATGCACAAAATGACATAATTGTTAATCCAATGACACAAAAGCACTTTTTTGATGAACTACATTCCTTAAGAAAGAAAAGTGATTAGAATAAGCCTTGGGATACACAAAATCACGTAAATGTTAATCCAATGACACAAACGCACTTATTGGATGAACCGCTTTAGTTAAGAATGAAAATGGATTAGAATAAGCCTTGGGATGCACAAAATGACGTAAATGTTAAATTAATGATAAAAACGCACTTATTGGATGAATTACATTAGTTAACTTCAAAAATGGATTAGAATAAGCCTTGGGATGCACAAAAATGACTTAAATGTTAAATTAATGACACAAACGCACTTATTGGATGAAATACATTCATTAAGAACGAAAAGTAATTAGAATAAGCCTTGGAATGCACAAAATGACATAATTGTTAATCCAATGACACAAAAGCACTTTTTTGATGAACTACATTCCTTAAGAAAGAAAACTTATTAGAATAAGCCTTGGGATGCAAAAAATGACGTAAATGTTAATCCAATGACACAAACACACTTTTTTGATGAACTACATTTCATAAGAAAGAAAAGTGATTAGAATAAGCCTTGGGATGCACAAAATCACGTAAATGTTAATCCAATGACACAAATGCACTTATTGAATGAACTACATTAGTTAAGAACGAAAATGGATTAGAATAAGCCTTGGGATGCACAAAATGACGTAAATGTTAAATTAATGATAAAAACGCACTTATTGGATGAATTACATTAGGTAACTACAAAAATGGATTAGAATTAGCCTTGGGATGCACAAAAATGACTTAAATGTTAAATTAATGACACAAACGCACTTATTGGATGAAATACATTCATTAAGAACGAAAAGTGATTAGAATAAGCCTTGGAATGCACAAAATGACATAATTGTTAATCCAATGACACAAAAGCACTTTTTTGATGAACTACATTCCTTAAGAAAGAAAAGT
>JBBPBO010001984.1:41487773-41524184 GCA_037974295.1 Cicer cuneatum | reverse complement strand
CTTGGGATGCACAAAAATGACTTAAATGTTAAATTAATGACACAAACGCACTTATTGGATGAAATACATTCATTAAGAACGAAAAGTAATTAGAATAAGCCTTGGAATGCACAAAATGACATAATTGTTAATCCAATGACACAAAAGCACTTTTTTGATGAACTACATTCCTTAAGAAAGAAAACTTATTAGAATAAGCCTTGGGATGCAAAAAATGACGTAAATGTTAATCCAATGACACAAACACACTTTTTTGATGAACTACATTTCATAAGAAAGAAAAGTGATTAGAATAAGCCTTGGGATGCACAAAATCACGTAAATGTTAATCCAATGACACAAATGCACTTATTGAATGAACTACATTAGTTAAGAACGAAAATGGATTAGAATAAGCCTTGGGATGCACAAAATGACGTAAATGTTAAATTAATGATAAAAACGCACTTATTGGATGAATTACATTAGGTAACTACAAAAATGGATTAGAATTAGCCTTGGGATGCACAAAAATGACTTAAATGTTAAATTAATGACACAAACGCACTTATTGGATGAAATACATTCATTAAGAACGAAAAGTGATTAGAATAAGCCTTGGAATGCACAAAATGACATAATTGTTAATCCAATGACACAAAAGCACTTTTTTGATGAACTACATTCCTTAAGAAAGAAAAGTTATTAGAATAAGCCTTCGAATGCACAAAATGACGTAAATGTTAATCCAATTACACAAACGCACTTGTTGGATGAACTACATTAGTTAAGAACGAAAATGGATAGAATAAGACTTAGGATGCGCAAAACGATGTAAATGTGATTCGAATAAGCCTACTTATTGGATGAACTACTTTCCTTAAGACCGAAAAGTGATTCGAATAAGCCTTGGGATGCATAAAATGACGTAAATGTTAATCCAATGACAGAATTGAACTAATTGGATTAACTACATTCCATAAGAACGAAAATGGATTAAAATCAACCTTGGGATGCACAAAATGACTAAAATGTTAAATTAATGACACAAACGCACTTATTGGCTGAACTATATTTGTTAAGAACGAAAAAGGATTTGAATAAGCCTTGGAATGCACAAAGAGACGTAAATTTTAAATTAATGACACAAACGCACTTATTGGATGAACTATTTTTGTTAAGAACGAAAATGGATTTGAATAAGCCTTGGAATGCACAAAGAGACGTAAATGTTAAATTAATGACACAAACTCACTTTTTGGATGAACTACATTCCTTTTGGGATGCACAAAATCACGTAACTGTTAATCCAATGACACAAACGCACTTATTGGATGAACTACATTAGTTAAGAACGAAAATGGATTAGAATAAGCCTTGGGATGCACAAAATGACGTAAATGTTAAATTAATGATAAAAACGCATATATTGGACGAATTACATTAGTTAACTTCAAAAATGGATTATAATAAGCCTTGGGATGCACAAAAATGACTTAAATGTTAAATTAATGACACAAACGCACTGATTGGATGAAATACATTCATTAAGATCGAAAAGTAATTAGAATAAGCCTTGGAATGCATTGAATGACGTAAATGTTAATCCAATGACACAAACCCACTTATTGGATGAACTACATTTCTTAAGAACGAAAAGTGATTAGAATATGCATTGGGATGCAATAAATGACGTAAATGTTAATCCAATGACACAAACGCACTTATTGGATGAACCACATTAGTTAAATACAAAAATGGATTAGAATAAGCCTTGGGATGCACAAAATGACATAAATATTAAATTAATGACACAAATGCACTTATTGGATGAATCACATTCCATAAGAACGAAAAGTAATTAGAATAAGCCTCGGAATGCACAAAATGACGTAATTGTTAATTCAATGACACGAAAGCACTTTTTTGATGAACAACATTCCTTAAGCAAGAAAAGCGATTAGAATAAGCCTTGGGATGCACAAAATGACGTAAATTTTAATCCAATGACATAATTGATCTAATTGGATTAACAACATTCCATTAGAATGAAAATGGATTATAAAAAGTCTTGGGAAGCACAAGATGAATTAAATGTTAAATTAATGACACAAACGCACTTACTAGATGAACTACATTCCTTAAGACCGAAAATTAATTAGAATATGCCTTGGGATGCATAAAATCATTTAAATGTTAATCCAATGACACAAACGCACTTATTGGATGAACTACATTAGTTAACTACAAAAATGGATTAGAATAAGCCTTTGGATGCACAAAATGACGTAAATGTGAAATTAATGACACAAACGCACTTATTGGATGAAATAGATTCCTTAAGAACGGAAAGTAATTAGAATAAGCCTTGGAATGCACAAAATGACGTAATAGTTAATCCAATGACACAAACGCACTTTTTTGATGAACTACATTCCTTAAGAAAGAAAAGTGATTAGAATAAACCTTGTGATGCACAAAATGACGTAAATGTTCATCCAATGATACAAATGCACTTATTGGATAAACTATATTAGTTAAGAACAAAAATGGATTAAAATAAGCCTTGAAATGACGTAATAGTTAATCCAATGATACAATCGCACTTTTTTGATGAAGTACATTCCTAAAGAAAGAAAAGTGATTAGAATAAACCTTGGGATGCACAAAATAAATGACGTAAGTGTTAATCCAATGACACAAACGCACTTATTGGATGTACTACATTCGTTAAGAACGTAAATGGATAGAATAAGCCTTGGGATGCGTAAAATGATGTAAATGTTAAATTAATGACAAAAACTCACTAATTGGACAAACTACATTTCTTAAGACCGAAAAGTGATTAGAATAAGCCTTGGGATGCACAAAATGACGTAAATGTTAATCCAATGACAGAATTGAACTAATTGGATTTACTACATTCCTTAAGAAAGAAAAGTGATTAGAATACTCATTGGGATGCACAAAATGACGTAACTGTTAATCCAATAACACAAACGCACTTATTGGATGAACTACATTTGTTAAAAACGAAAATGGATTAGAATAAGCCTTGGAATGCACAAAATGATGTAAATGTTAAATTAATGACAGAAACGCAGTTATTTGATGAACTACATTCCTTAAGAAAGAAAAGTGATTATAATAAGCTTTGGGATGCACAAAATGACGTAAGTGTTAATCCAATGACACAAACGCACTTATTGGATGTACTACATTCGTTAAGAACGTAAATGGATAGAATAAGCCTTGGGATGCGTAAAATGATGTAAATGTTAAATTAATGACAAAAACTCACTAATTGGACAAACTACATTTCTTAAGACCGAAAAGTGATTAGAATAAGCCTTGGGATGCACAAAATGACGTAAATGTTAATCCAATGACAGAATTGAACTAATTGGATTTACTACATTCCTTAAGAAAGAAAAGTGATTAGAATACTCATTGGGATGCACAAAATGACGTAAGTGTTAATCCAATGACACAAACGCACTTATTGGATGTACTACATTCGTTAAGAACGTAAATGGATAGAATAAGCCTTGGGATGCGTAAAATGATGTAAATGTTAAATTAATGACAAAAACTCACTAATTGGACAAACTACATTTCTTAAGACCGAAAAGTGATTAGAATAAGCCTTGGGATGCACAAAATGACGTAAATGTTAATCCAATGACAGAATTGAACTAATTGGATTTACTACATTCCTTAAGAAAGAAAAGTGATTAGAATACTCATTGGGATGCACAAAATGACGTAACTGTTAATCCAATAACACAAACGCACTTATTGGATGAACTACATTTGTTAAAAACGAAAATGGATTAGAATAAGCCTTGGAATGCACAAAATGATGTAAATGTTAAATTAATGACACAAATGCACTTATTGGATGAATTACATTCCTTAAGAACAAAAATTGATTAAAATAAGCCTTGGAATGCATTGAATGATGTAAATATTAATCCAATGACACAAACGCACTTATTGGATGAACCACATTAGTTAACTACAAAAATGGATAAATATAAGCCTTAAGATGCACAAAATGACGTAAATGTTAAATTAATGACACAAACGCACTTATTGGATGAAATACATTCCTTAAGAACAAAAAATAATTAGAGTAAGCCTTGGAATGCACAAAATGACGTAATAGTTAATCCAATGACACAAACGCACTTTTTTGATGAACTACATTCCTTAAGAAAGAAAAGTGATTAGAATAAACCTTGGGATGCACAAAATGACGTAAATGTTAATCCATTGACACAAACGCACTTATTGGATGAACTACATTCGTTAAGAACGAAAATGAATAGAATAAGCCTTGGGATGCGCAAAATGATGTAAATGTTAAATTAATGACAAAAACACACTTATTGGATGAACTACATTTCTTAAGACCGAAAAGTGATTAGAATAAGCATTGGGATGCACAAAATGACTTAAATGTTAATCCAATAACAGAATTGAACTAATTGGATTAACTACATTCCTTAAGAACGAAAATGGATTAGAATACTCCTTGGGATGCACAAAATGACGTAAATGTTAATCCAATAAAACAAACGCACTTATTGGATGAACTACAATTGTTAAGAACAAAAATGGATTAGAATAAGCCTTGGAATGCGCAAAATGATGTAAATGTTAAATTAATGACCCAAACTCACTTATTGGATGAACTACATTTCTTAAGACCGAAAAGTGATTAGAATAAGCATTGGGATGCACAAAATGACTTAAATGTTAATCCAATAACAGAATTGAACTAATTGGATTAACTACATTCCTTCAGAACGAAAATGGATTAGAATACTCCTTGGGATGCACAAAATGACGTAAATGTTAAGCCAATAAAACAAACGCACTTATTGGATGAACTACAATTGGTAAGAACAAAAATGGATTAGAATAAGCCTTGGAATGCGCAAAATGATGTAAATGTTAAATTAATGACCCAAACTCACTTATTGGATGAACTACATTTCTTAAGACCGAAAAGTGATTAGAATAAGCATTGGGATGCACAAAATGACGTTAATGTTAATCCCATGACAGAATTGAACTAATTGGAGTAACTTCATTCATTAAGAACTTAAAATGGATTAGAATACTCCTTGGGATGCACAAAATGTCTTAAATGTTAATCCAATAACTCAAACGCACTTATTGGATGAACTACAGTTGTTAAGAATGAAAATGGATTAGAATAAGCCTTGGAATGCACAAAATGATGTAAATGTTAAATTAATGACACAAACGCAGTTATTGGATGAACTACATTCCTTAAGAACGAAAAGTGATTATAATAAGCTTTGGGATGCACAAAATAATGTAAATGTTAATCCAATGACACAAACGCACTTATTGGAAGAACTACATTAGGTAAGAATGAAAATGGATTAGAATAAGCCTTGTGATGCACAAAATGTCGTAAATGTTAATCCAATGACACAAATGCACTTATTGGATGAACTAGATTAGTTAAGAACGCAAATGGATTAAAGAAGCCTTAGGATGCACAAAATGACGTAAATGTTAAATTAATGACACAAACGCGCTTATTGGATGAATTACATTACTTAAGAACAAAAATTGATTAAAATAAGCCTTGGAATGCATTGAATGATGTAAATGTTGGTCCAATGACACAAACGCACTTTTTGGATAAACTACATTTCTTATGAACGAAAAGTGATTAATATAGGCATTGGGATGCAACAAATGACGTAAATGTTAATCCAATGACACAAACGCACTTTGTTGATGAACTATATTCCTTAAGAAAAAAAAGTGATTAGAATAAACCTTGGGATGCACAAAATGACGTAAATGTTAATCCAGTGACACAAATGCACTTATTGGATGAACTACATTTGTTAAGAACGAAAATGGATTGAATAAGCCTTAGGATGCGCAAAATGATGTAAATGTTAAATTATTGACAAAAACTCACTTATTGGATGAACTACATTTCTTAATACCGAAAAGTAATTAGAATAAGCATTGGGATCTACTAAATGACGTAAATGTTAATCCAGTGACAGAATTGAACTAATTGGATTAACTACATTCCTTAAGAACGAAAATGGATTAGAATACTCCTTGGGATGCACAAAATGACGTAAACGTTAATCCAATAATACAAACGCACTTATTGGATGAACTACATTTGTTAAGAACGAAAATGGATTAGAATAAGCCTTGGAATGCACAAAATGATGTAAGTGTTAAATTAATGACAGAAACGCAGTTATTTGATGAACTACATTCCTTAAGAACGAAAAGTGATTATAATAAGCTTTAGGATGCACAAAATGACGTAAATGTTAATCCAATGACACAAACGCACTTATTGGATGAACTACATTAGTTAAGAACAAAAATGGATTAGAATAAGCCTTGGGATGCACAGCATGTTGTAAATGTTAAATTAATGACACAAACACAGGTATTGGATGAACTACATTCCTTAAGAATGAAAAGTGATTAGTTTAAGCATTGGAATGCACAAAAAGACGTAAATGTTAATCCAATGACACAAACGCACTTTTTGGATGAACTACATTTTAAAGAACGAATAGTGATTCGAATAAGCCTTGGTGTTAGACCCTTAAATTTAAAATTAAATTATGGATTTAATATTAGGTGTATTTTGGGGATATTTGTAAAATATTTAATATATGTATATTTTATGTAAGAATATATATATATATATATATATGAATATTTATTTTGGAAGTTGAAGTAAAATTTTTGGTTGAAGGATAAATTGAATTTAATTACGAGTAATTAACTATCGGGCAGTTAATTAAGATGTATCTGTTAATTACGACGAGAGTGGTTAAGTATATGATGATCAAGCAATATTATAATATTATTGTTGGATGAGGTGGCACTTACATATGCCTATATGAGTGAGAAGGAAGAGCGAAGACAGAAACCTTTTCCTCCTTTCTTACTGCATGAAACAGTTCCCTTCTTCATCCTCTTCCCATTCTGTTTTCTGTTATTAAAAAAAAAAAAGTTGCTCAAAAGTGAGATTACATGGAAATCCAAACACTGAACCAGCAAGTACCAAGAACAAACGTTCTTCCTCTCCTCATTACGATGCTAGAAAAACTAACTTTGGTAGCGGCAAACGCAAACGGAAACTTCGCCGACTTTTTTTTCTGAAAACGTGAACGGGAGCAGAAACGTAACAGAGGTAAGGGGCACCTTCCACTTTCTAGTTGCATTTTAGGGATGTAAATGCATGATTGATGTGTGTTATATTTGAGTTTCTGGTTTGAAAAACGAAACTGTTGTGCATATTGTTATAAAATGCGAAAAATGCATTATGTTGATGTTTTGACGATTATGTGATGTTTGCTGCTTTGTCTGATACAACATTACTGTTTTGGTTGTGTGGGAATACTGGAAAATGCTTTGCATGTTGCTTTACATTGCTGTTTTGGTTGTGTATTCGAATACAAGATTGTCATTTTAAACACTGTATTTGCATCTATATTCGAATACAACATCCTTGTATTCGAATACATAATGCTGATTTTTCATTATTATAGCTTCTGTATTCGAATACAGACTCATTGTTATTAGAAATTCAAGTTTTAAACACTGTTATATGAACTTAAAGAGTTGGGAAATATTGGGAAGGCTTGTGATAAATTAAAATGGAAATTTTAGACAGTTTTGAAGTGGTGATGATGAGGTTCTTGAGATCTTTATTGATGTTGTGAAAAATGCTGATTTTGCACTGTGTTAGCTTCTGTATTCGAATACAAGGAAGCTGTATTCGAATATAGAGTGTAGATTTTGCACTGTTTTAGCTTCTATATTCGAATACTGTTTTCTGAATACTGTATTCGAATACTGCTGATTTTGCACTGTGTTAACTTCTGTATTCGAATACAAGGAAGCTGTATTTGAATACATAGTGTAGATTTTGCACTGATTTTGCACGATTTTGCACTGATTTTGCTCATGTTTGCATACTGTTTTCAGTGAAGAGAAAACATTGCATCTCCATGCATTGCATAGTCAGGTGGTGATCGCGATGGGCCACAGAGTAATGCGTAAAACATGTTGGTATGTGAGCGACTGCACGAGTGCTGGTATGTGAGCGACTGCACGAGTGCTGGTCTGTGAGCGACTGCACTGGTACTGGTCTGTGAGCGACTGTACCTTGATATACGTGAAACGTGCTGGTCTGTGACTGACTGCACGAGTGGTTGTCTGTGACCGACTTCACTGGTGCTGATCTGTGAGAGATTGCACCATGGTCATGTTGGCCATTAAAGTCTAACATATAAAAATCGTGCTGGTCTGTGAGCGACTGCACGTGTGCTGGTCTTTGAGCGACTGCACCTTGGTAATTCCAAGAAGTTGAGTACATGAGCATATACATATTGCATCGGGGTGGTTGACCGGTGAATTATGGTTGGATATGATGTTGACGGGTGAAAATCGATGTGTGTAAGTACCTTATGAAATTGTGAATTTCGGATGAATTGGTGTGATTGCTGGATTGATATTTGTACTTACAACTTGATTGTTATATTAAATTGGTTGCTGTTTGAAAAGGTATACATGTCATAAAATTTCAAAATGAGCATCCCTATTTATCATCATTGTTACATAACATGCCATGAATATGCTTGTTATTGTTGACATAAATACTATGTGGTATTTCTAAATTTCGGTCGGTGACCCTTTACTATTATTGTGAAAAATTGGGCTTTGCCCTCAGATGATACCCAAACTCGTCCCACCGACGGTTACACTAACGACGGAGACGTCGTTAGTTTCCCCTGATCTTCACGTACGGAGTATTCGTGGACAACGTAGAGGGACGAACAGCTGGGGTGAAGACGAGACTTGTGGAGGATGCACTGGAAATCACTTGCTACTGTAGCTTAGTGCATGATCAGACTAGACTTTTTGTATAGGGCCGAGTGTTGAGGGCTGTATTTACTTATTTTGGGATTATTTTATATTTTCTTTCGGCTACTCTGATAATATTTTGGTTTGGGATAATTGTATATTTTCCGCACTCTGATAAATATTTTGGTGGATCCAGGATACAGTTTTTGATGTATCTTTATTTTAGTATATTTTAATGATCAATTTTCCAAAATTATTTTACTCGATTAAAGTTAAGAGGTAATTAATTAATTACTTTTCTATTTTGAAATACGATGTCGAACGATTTTTAATTTGAATTTATTTTAATCATTCTGAATTAAATTGGGAAAAATTCTTTTATTTATTTTGGTTAAAAAAAAATTACACTCGCGCTGTGTAAAAACTCGGGGTGTTACAGTTTGGTATCAGAGCATTTGGTTAATGTTTTGGGTTAAAGCTCTGGTTAAATTATTGGTTGTGAGTCATTATATGATCATGCATAGGAGCAAGTAGTTAAAGTGTCAAGTCTTGTGTAAGTTGTGGTGTGACTGAAGTGATGATGGTTTGGTAGGAAACAATGCCTCCAAGGAGAGACGACACCGCAAGAGCCAATGTTAGCCGGGAGGATAGTATGGCTGAAGCGATGAATAACATGGCTACGTATGTTGCTGCACAAGCGGCTGCGAAGACTCAACATGATCTAGAGAAAAGAGAAAGAGAGATTCGTGCCGCTGAATCAAGAGGACTAGCGGATTTTTGTCTTCATAATCCTCCAAAGTTCAAGGGTGATGACGGTCCAGAAAGAGCGAATCAATGGATTCAGGAGATGGAGAAAATCTTTGAAATGATTAATTGTCAGGCTGCGGTAAGGGTCAACTATGCTTCATATCTGCTGAGTACAAGGCTACTGATGGGGTCAGCTCATGAGGAGCTGCACTGGGAGTCGTTCAAAAAGATGTTTTTGGACAAATACTTCCCAATGAGCACTAGAACTAAATTGGGTGACGATTTTCTGAAATTGCACCAAGGAAACATGACGGTGGGGGAATATGCAGCTAAGTTTGAATCTCTATCAAGGCATTTCAGATTTTTCCGCGAAGAGATGGATGAACAGTTTATGTGTCATCGTTTCCAAAATGGACTAAAGTACAAGATTCAAGACTTCGTTTTACCCTTGGTAATTCAACGTTTCCAAGCATTAGTGGAGAAGTGTAGAGAAGTTGAGGATATGAAGAACAGGAGTGCCAACAGAGGAGGCAACTTTAATTCAGGAGGACCTAGTCGGATGCACTATCCGAACAATAAAGGGAAACAGGTTGCTAAGCCATATAACCGACACAGAACAACAATAGAGGCCAGAATCGACCGGGAAACCAGAATTTTGGGCGACAATTGGGACAAGGAGTCCGATGTTTCCGATGTGGGAAAGAGGGACATATTGCTACTGCTTGTACCACAAAGGATCCTATATGTTTCAATTGCCAGAAACCAGGACACGTTGCAAGGGATTGCCGGGTTCCGAAGGTGGAACCAAAAGTGAACGCAACTAGGGCTACTCGTCCTATTGCTAGGGGACGTGTTTATCAAATGGGTGCTGAAGCTTAGAGTCAAGCTCCTAATTTAATCCAGCAAGATTGCGAGATTGCAGGTAACACACTAACTGCACTTATTGATTCGGGGGCAACCCATTCTTTCATTGCTATAGACTGTGTAAATCGTTTGAAGTTATCTATGTCTGCTTTACCTTTTGATTTGGTTGTTTCCACACCTGCTAAGACTTGGATCGTAAACTCTGCATGTTTACACTGTACTATAACGATTCAGAATAGAGATTTCTTGGTTAATTTAATCTATCTACCCCTACAATCACTCGAGATCATTCTCGGCATGGATTGGATGACGTATAATTACGTAGTCTTGGATTGTGCTCGCAAATTGGTTCTTTTCCCCGAACCTGGAGTCGTTCGGTATTTGGCTGCTAACAAACTCAAAGTATCACTAAGAGAAGGGACTCAGGAATTTTTATCATTGGCTAACGTGGAGACCAAGATGGATGTGAACATAGAAGATGTGGTGTTAGTCAAAGAGTATCCAGACGTATTTCCAACAAAAATTCCAGGATTACCCCCAGTGAGAGAGGTAGAGTTCTTCATTGATCTACACCCAGGAACTGGACCTATCTCAATTGTGCCGTATCGGTGGTCGCCATTGGAATTAAGCGAGCTTAAGGGTCAAATTGAAGGTTTGTTGGAGAAAGGATTTATCAGACCAAGTGTGTCGCCATGGGGAGCTCCGATGTTGTTGGTTAAGAAGAAGGATGGAAGTCCACGCTTATGTGTGGATTATATGCAACTTAATAGGGTAACTATTAAGAATCATTATCCTTAACCACGCATCGATGATTTGATGGACCAATTGAGGGTAGCCGCGGTGTTTTCAAAGATCGATTTGAAGTCAGGATACCATCAGATTCGGGTAAGAGAAGGAGATATTCAAAAGACTACTTTCAGAACTCGTTACGAACATTATGAATATCTTGTTATGCCATTTGGAGTTACGAATGCACCAGCAATTTTTATGGATTATATGAATAGAATTTTTAGCCCATTCCTGGATAAATTCGTTGTGGTGTTCATCGATGATATATTGATTTATTCAAAGGATGAAGAAGAACATGGAGAGCACCTACGCTAAGTTCTTGAAGTCTTACGCGAGAAGCAATTGTATGCCAATTTGTTGAAGTGCGAATTTTGGCTAGAGAAAGTGAACTTCTTGGGACATGTGATAACAAAAGAAGGAATCGTTGTGGATCCGGAAAAGATTGATGGGCCGAGTGTTGAGGGCTATATTTACTTATTTTGGGATTATTGTATATTTTCTTTCCGCAACTCTGATAATATTTTGGTTTGGGATAATTGTATATTTTCCGCACTCTGATAAATATTTTGGTTTGGGATAATTGTATATTTTCCGCACTCTAATAAATATTTTGGTCGGTCCAGGATACAGGTTTGGATGTATCTTTATTTTAGTATATTTTAATGATCAACAACCCAAAACTATTTTACTCAATTAAAGTTGTGATGTAATTAATTAATTACTTTTCTATTTTGAATTACGATGTCGAACGATTTTTAATTTGAATTGATTTTAATCATACTGAATTAAATTGAAAAAAATTCTTTTACTTATTTTAGTTAAAAAAAATACACTCATGCTGTGTAAAAACTCAGGGTGTTACACTTGGGATGCACAAAATGACGTAAATGTTAATCCAATGACACAAATGCACTTATTGGATGAACTACATTCCTTAAGAACGAAAATGGATAAGAATAAGCCTAGGGATGCACAAAATGAAGTAAATGTTAATCCAATGACACAAACGCACTTATTGGAAGAACTACATTAGTTAATAACAAAAATGGATCAGAATAAGCCTTGGGATGCGCAAAATGACGTAAATGTTAAATTAATGACACAAACGCACTTATTGGATGAATTACATTCCTTAAGAACGAAAAGTGATTAGAATAAGCCTAAGAATGCACAAAATGACATAAATTTTAATCCAAGGACACAAACGCACTTTTTGGATGAACTAAATTTCTTAAGAACGAAAAGTGATTAGAATAGGCATTGGGATGCACTAAATGACGTTAATGTTAATCTAATGACACAAACGCACTTATTGGATGAACCACATTAGATAACTACAAAAATGGACTAGAATAAGCCTTGGGATGCACAAATTTACATAAATGATAAATTAATGAGACAAAGCACTTATTGGATGAATTACATTCCTTAAGAACGAAAAGAGATTAGAAGAAGCTTAAGAATGAACAAAATGACGTAAATGTTAATCCAATGACACAAACACAATTTTTTGATGAACTAAATTCCTTAAAAAAGAAAAGGGATTAGAATCAGCATTGGGATGCACAAAATGACGTAAATGTTAATCCAATGACACAAACTCACTTATTGGATGAACTACATTCCTTAAGACCGAAAAGTGATAAGAATAAGCTTGGCAATGCACAAAATGTCGTAAATGTGAAATTAATGACACAAACGCAGGTATTGGATGAACTACATTCCTTAAGACCGAAAAGTGATTAGAATAAGCCTTGGGATGCACAAAATGACGTAAATATTAAATTAATGACACAAATGCAGGTATTGGATAAACTACATTCCTTAAGAATGAAAAGTGATTAGTTTAAGCATTGGAATGCACAAAAAGACGTAAATGTTAATCCTATGACACAAACACACTTTTTTGATGAACTACGTTACATAAGAAAGAAAAGTGATTAGAATAAGCCTTGGGATGCACAAAATGACGTAAATGTTAATCTAATGACACAAACGCACATATTGGATGAACTACATTAGTTAAGAACGCAAATGGATTAGAATAAGCCTTGGAATGCATTGAATGACGTAAATGTTAGTCCAACGACACAAACGCACTTATTGGATGAACCACATTAGTTTAATACAAAAATGGATTAGCGTAAGCCATGGGATGCACAAAATGACATAAATGTTAAATTAATGACAGAAACGCACTTATTGGATGAATTACATTCCTTAAGAACGAAAAGTAATTAGAATCAGCCTTGGAATGCACAAAATGACGTAATTGTTAATCCAATGACACAAACGCACTTATTGGATGAACTACATTAGTTAAGAACGAAAATGGATAGAATAAGCCTTGGGATGTGCTAAATCATGTAAATGTTAAATTAATGACACAAACTCACTTATTAATTGAACTACATTCCTTAATACCGAAAAGTGATTAAAATAAGCCTTGGGATGCGCAAAATGTTGTAAATGTTAATCCAATGAAACAAACCCACTTATTGGAAGAACTACATTAGTTAATAACAAAGATGGACTAGAATAAGCCTTGGGATGCACAAATTTACGTAAATGTTAAATTAATGAAACAAAGCACTTATTGGATGAATTACATTCCTTAAGAACGAAAAGTGATTAGAATAAGTCTAAGAATGAACAAAATGACGTAAATGTTAATCCAATGACACAAACACAATTTTTTGATGAACTAAATTCCTTAAAAAAGAAAAGGGATTAGAATCAGCATTGGGATGCACAAAATGACGTAAATGTTAATCCAATGACACAAACTCACTTATTGGATGAACTACATTCCTTAAGACCGAAAAGTGATAAGAATAAGCTTGGCAATGCACAAAATGTCGTAAATGTGAAATTAATGACACAAACGCAGGTATTGGATGAACTACATTCCTTAAGACCGAAAAGTGATTAGAATAAGCCTTGGGATGCACAAAATGACGTAAATATTAAATTAATGACACAAATGCAGGTATTGGATAAACTACATTCCTTAAGAATGAAAAGTGATTAGTTTAAGCATTGGAATGCACAAAAAGACGTAAATGTTAATCCTATGACACAAACACACTTTTTTGATGAACTACGTTACATAAGAAAGAAAAGTGATTAGAATAAGCCTTGGGATGCACAAAATGACGTAAATGTTAATCTAATGACACAAACGCACATATTGGATGAACTACATTAGTTAAGAACGCAAATGGATTAGAATAAGCCTTGGAATGCATTGAATGACGTAAATGTTAGTCCAACGACACAAACGCACTTATTGGATGAACCACATTAGTTTAATACAAAAATGGATTAGCGTAAGCCATGGGATGCACAAAATGACATAAATGTTAAATTAATGACAGAAACGCACTTATTGGATGAATTACATTCCTTAAGAACGAAAAGTAATTAGAATCAGCCTTGGAATGCACAAAATGACGTAATTGTTAATCCAATGACACAAACGCACTTATTGGATGAACTACATTAGTTAAGAACGAAAATGGATAGAATAAGCCTTGGGATGTGCTAAATCATGTAAATGTTAAATTAATGACACAAACTCACTTATTAATTGAACTACATTCCTTAATACCGAAAAGTGATTAAAATAAGCCTTGGGATGCGCAAAATGTTGTAAATGTTAATCCAATGAAACAAACCCACTTATTGGAAGAACTACATTAGTTAATAACAAAGATGGACTAGAATAAGCCTTGGGATGCACAAATTTACGTAAATGTTAAATTAATGAAACAAAGCACTTATTGGATGAATTACATTCCTTAAGAACGAAAAGTGATTAGAATAAGTCTAAGAATGAACAAAATGACGTAAATGTTAATCCAATGACACAAACACACTTTTTTTATGAACTAAATTCTTTAAAAAAGAAAAGTGATTAGAATAAGCATTGGGATGCACAAAATGACGTAAATGTTAATCCAATGACACAAATGCACTTATTGGATAAACTACATTAGTTTAGAACGAAAATGGATTAGAATAAGCCTTGGGATGCCAAAAATGACATAAATGTTAAATTAATGACAGAAACTCACTTATTGGATGAACTACATTCCTTAAGACCGAAAAGTGATAAGAATAAGCTTGGCAATGCACAAAATGCCGTAAATGTTAAATTAATGACACAAACGCAGGTATTGGATGAACTACATTCCTTAAGACTGAAAAGTGATTAGTTTAAGCATTGGAATGCACAAAAAGTCGTAAACGTTAATCAAATGATACAAACGCATGTTTTGGATGAACTACATTTTTAAGAAAGAATAGTGAATAAAATAAGACTTGAGATGCACAAAATGACGTAAATGTTAATCCAATGACACAAACGCACTTATTGGATGAACTATATTCCTTAAGAACGAAAATTGATAAGAATAAGCCTTGGGATGCACAAAATGACGTAAATGCTAAATTAATGACACAAACGCAGTTATTGGATGAACTACATTCCGTAAGAAGGAAAATTGACTAGAATAAGTCTTGGGATGCACAAAATGTTGTAAATGTTAATCCAATGACACAAACGCACTTATTGGTTGAACTACATTAGTTAAGAACTAAAATGGATTTGAATAAGCCTTGGGATGCACAAAATGCCATAAATGTTAAATTAATGACACAAACGCAATTATTGGAAGAACTACATTCCTTTAGAACGAAAGTGATTAGTTTAAGCCTTGGAGTGCACAAAATGACATAAATGTTAATCCAATGATACAAACGCACTTTTTGGATTAACTAAATTCCTTAAGAACGAAAATGGATTAGAATAAGCCTTGGGATGCATAAAATGACGTAAATGTTAATCCAATGACACAAACGCACTTTTTTGAAGAACAACATTCCATAAAAAAGAAAAAGATTAGAATAGGCCTTGGGATGCACAAAATGACGTCAATGTTAATCCAATGACATAAACGCTCTTATTGGATGAACTACATTAGTTAAGAACGAAAATGGATTAGAATACGCCTACGTAAATGTTAAATTTATGACACAAACGCACTTATTGGATGAACTACATTCCTTAAGAAATAAAAGTGATTAGAATAAGCCTTGGAATGCACAAAATGACGTAAATTTTAATCCAATAACACAAACGCACTTATTGGATGAACTACATTAGATAACAACGAAAATGGATTAGAATAAGCCTTGGAATACACAAATTGACGTAAATGTTTAATTAATGACACAAACGCAATTATTGGATGAACTACATTCCTTAAGAACGAAAACTGATTAGAATAAGCCTTGGGATGCACAAAATGTCAAAGATGTTAATCCAATGACACAAATGCACTTATTGGATGAACTACATTAGTTAAGAACAAAAAGGATTTGAATAAGCCTTGGGTGCACATAATGCCATAAATGTTAAATTAATGACACAAACGCAGTTATTGGAAGAACTATATTCCTTTAGAACGAAAGTGATTAGTTTAGGCCTTGGAGTGCACAAAATGACATAAATGTTAATCCAATGATACAAACGCACTTTTTGGATTAACTACATTCCTTAAGAACGAAAATGGATTAGAATAAGCTTTGGGATACATAAAATGACGTAAATGTTAATCCAATGACACAAACGCACTTTTTTGAATAACTACATTCCATAAAAAAGAAAATGATTAGAATAGGCCTTGGAATGCGCAAAATGACGTAAATTTTAATCCAATAACACAAACGCACTTATTGGATGAACTACATTAGATAACAACGAAAATGGATTAGAATAAACCTTGGAATACACAAATTGACGTAAATGTTAAATTAACGACACAAACGCAATTATTGGATGAACTACATTCCTTAAGAACGAAAACTGATTAAAATAAGCCTTGGGATGCACAAAATGTCAAAAATGTTAATCCAATGACACAAATGCACTTATTGGATAAACTACATTCCTTAAGAACGAAAATGGATTAGAATAAACCTTGGGATGCATAAAATGACGTGAATGTTAATCCAATGACGCAAACGCACTTTTTTGAAGAACTACAATCCATAAAAAAGAAAAGTGATTAGAATAAGCCTTGGGATGCACAAAATGACGTCAATGTTAATGCAATAACATAAACGCTCTTATTGGATGAACTACATTAGTTAAGAACGAAAATGGATTAGAATACGCCTACGTAAATGTTAAATTAATGACACAAACACACTTATTGGATGAACTACATTCCTTAAGCAATAAAAGTGATTAGAATAAGCCTTGGAATGAACAAATTGACGTAAATGTTAATCCAATAACACAAACGCACTTATTGGAATAACTACATTACATAAGAACGAAAATGGATTAGAATAAGCCTTGGAATGCACAAAATGACATAAATGTTAAATTAATGACATAAATGTAGTTATTGGATGAACTACATTCCTTAAGAACGAAAATTGATTAAAATAAGCCTTGGGATGCACAAAATATCGTAAATGTTAATCCAATGACACAAACACACTTCTTGGATGAACTACATGAGTTAAGAACAAAAATGGATTACAATACGCCTTGGGATGCACAAAATGACGTAAATGTTAAATTAATGACAAAAACGCACTTATTCCATGAACTACATTCCTTAAGACCGAAAAGTGATTAGAGTAAGCTTTGGGATACACAAAATGACGTAAATGTTAATCCAATGACAAAATTGCACTACTTTGATGTACTACATTCCTTAAGAACGAAAATGGATTAGAATAACCCTTGGGATGCACAAAATTATGTAAATGTTAATCCAATAACACAAACGCACTTATAGGATGAAATACATTAGATAAGAACTAATATGGATTAGAATAAGCCTTGGAATGCAAAAAATGACGTAAATGTTAAATTAATGACACAAACGCAGTTATTGGAAGAGTTACATTCCTTTAGAACGAAAGTGATTAGAATAAGGCTTGGGATGCACAAAATGTCGTAAATGTTAATCCAATGACACAAACGCACTTATTGGATGAACTATATTAGTTAAGAACAAAAATGGATTTGAATAAGCCTTGGGTGCACATAATGCCGTAAATGCTAAATTAATTACACAAATGCAGTTATTGGAAGAACTACATTCCTTTAGAACGAAAATGATTAGTTTAAGCGTTCGAGTGCACAAAATGACATAAATGTTAATCCAATGACACAAACGCACTTTTTGGATGAACTACATTCCTTAAGAACGAAAATGGATTAGAATAAGCCTTGGGATGCATAAAATGACGTAAATGTTAATCCAATGACACAAACGCACTTTTTTGATGAACTACATTCCTTAAAATAAAAAAGTGATTAGAATAAACCTTGGGATGCACAAAATGACGTAAATGTTAATCAAATGACATAAACACTCTTATTTGATGAACTACATTCCATAAGAAAGAAAATGGATTAGAATACACCTTGGGATGCGGAAAAAGACGTAAATGTTAAATTAATGACACAAACGCACATATTGGATGAACTACATTCCTTAAGAACTAAAAGTGATTAGAATAAGCCTTGGAATGCACAAAATGACGTAAATGTTAATCCAATGACACAAAAGCACTTTTTTGATGAACTACATTAGTTATGAAAGAAAATGGATAAGAACACACCTTAGGATGCGCAAAATGACGTAAATGATAAATTAATGACACAAATGCACTTATTGGATAAACTACATTCCATAAGAAAGAAAAGTGATTACAATAAGCCTTGGGATGCACAAAATGACATAATTGTTAATCCAACGACACAAACGCACTTATTGGATGAATTACATTAGTTAAGAACGAAAATGGATCAGAATAAGCCTTGGGATGCGCAAAATGATGTAAATGTTAAATTAATGACAAAAACGCACTTATTGGATGAACTTCATTCCTTAAGACCAAAAAGTGATTAGAACAAGCCTTGGGAAACACAAAATGACGTAAATGTTAATCCAATGACATAATTGAACTAATTGGATGAACTACATTCCTTAAGAACGAAAATTGATTAGAATAAGCCTTGGGATGCACAAAATGATGTAATGTAAATCTAATAATACAAACGCATTTATTGGATGAACTACATTAGTTAAGAACAAAAATGGATTAGAACAAGCCTTGGAATCCACAATATGACGTAAATGTTAAATTAATGACACAAACACAGTTATTGGATGAACTACATTCCTTAAGAACGAAAACTAATAGAATAAGCCTTGGGATGCACAAAATGACGTAACTGTTAATCAAATGACACAAACGCACTTATTGATTGAACTACATTAGTTAAGAACAAAAATGGATTAGAATAAGCCTTGGGATGCACAAAATGTCGTAAATGTTAAATTAATGACACAAACGCAGTTATAGGATGAACTACATTCCATAAGAACGAAATGTGATTAATTTAAGCCTTGGAGTGCACAAAATTACATAAATGTTAATCCAATGACACTAACGCACTTTTTGGATGAACTACATTCCTTAAGAACGAAAATGGATATGAATAAGCCTTGGGATGCATAAAATGACATAAATGTTAATCCAATGACACAAACGCACTTTTTTTATGAACTACATTCCTTAAAAAAGAAAAGTGATTAGAATAAGCTTTGGGATGCACAAAATGACGTAAATGTTAATCCAATGACACAAACGCACTTATTGGATGAACTACATTAGTTAAGAACGAAAATGTATTAGAATAAGCCTTGGGATGCGCAAAATGACGTAAATGTTAAATTAATGATAGAAACACACTTATTGGATGAACTACATTCCTTAAGACCGAAAAGTGATTAGAATAAGCCTTGGGATACATAAAATGACGTAAATGTTAATCCAATGACAGAATTGCACTAGTTGGATGAACTACATTCCTTAAGAATGAAAATGGATTAGAATAATCCTTGGGATGCACAAAATGACGTAAATGTTAATCCAAGAACACAAACGCACTTATTGGATGAACTACATTAGTTAAGAACGAAATTGGATTAGAATAAGCTTTGGAATGCACAAAATGACGTAAATGTTAAATTAATGACATAGACACAGTTATTGGATGAACTACATTCCTTAAGAACGAAAATTGATTAGAATAAGCCTTTGGATGCACAAAATGACGTAAATGTTAATCCAATGACACAAACACACTTATTGGATGAACTACATTTGTTTAGAAAAAAAATGGATTAGAATAAGCCTTGGGATGCAATTAAATTTAAACATGGATGCAGGAAAAAGAGGTCCAAGGACGAAGGTTGCTGGAGTGGGTCATTCAAAGAAGAAAAGAAATGATAATATGGCAGACCTATCCCGGTTACTTCACTCACCGGAAGAAATCGACAAGTTCCGAACCTACTTCTCGGACAAGAAGTTGATCACTCCTAAAATTGGTAGTCTTGATTCCTTCTCTGCCTTTAAAATTCCCTAAGTTACTTAAAGCCCAAAAATGAGAAGAGTTCATTGGATACAATGGTCCTATCTATCCCGACATAGTTAGGGTATTTTTCTGCAACCATGAAAGAGATGGTTCTAAGCTAGTGTATAAGGTTAAAGGAAAAATTATTGAATTAGACATTAAAACCATTGGAGAAATTCTTCACATACCATGTGAGGGTCAAAAAACGTGTCCAGGAAATTTATGTGAATGGGTAAATGCTACCAAGTATGATGCTTATATCTCACTGTGTTGGTTTGATAAAGATACTATGGAAGGAAAAAGAGCACAGGCTGGTTCCGAGTTTGCTAGGTAGAGATATGGTGTTGGTAACCTAACCATTGACAACAGATTATTACATTACTTCCTAAACTATATTCTAGTACCGAAAGTAGGAAATTATTCACAGATATCTGAGTTTGAACTTCAAATCTAGATTTTTATGATAGAAGGGGCTGATCTCTTATGAGCTTACTTTGTTCGCTCTGTTATGTTCGCCTCCAAAGATGCTATAGGATTTCCTTATGTGAGGGAAGTTACTAGAAACTTGGATCCTTTTAAAGTAGATTTTTCTGGGAAAATTCCATATAAAACTACCAAAGACAATCTATTAGACTTAAGTGTTCTGCTCAACATGAAAATAGTGTGGAGTGAACCGCTTCAAACTTATGTCCACAAGGGTGATCTTGGACAAACTTCATCAACAAGTGCTCAAGATGAAGCTGCAGCAGAAGAAGAAGCAAAAGCAGAAAAAATAGCGGCTGATGAAGATACCATTTCGAATCGCATGGTTATGGACAAACTCAACTCGATTCAAACCTTCGTCACGGAACAATTTCAGAGCATGAATACTTCCTTCACCTACCAATTTCAAACCATGATTACATATTTCAACAACAGATTTCAATACATTGAAACAACCATCACTAAAAATCCTGCCTCTCTGCATTAAGAACTAAATAATCTATCCGACAAAATTGACCACCTTCACCTCGCACCGGATTTTGATGAGTAGATTGGCTATTGGAATTTCTGTTATTTGTTTCAACTTTGTTAAATATTTCCTTTAAATGTCTTATTGCCTTTTAACTAAAGTGTATTCCTAGACTTGGTTATTACAATTTGAATTACTCTTTGTTGCAATATTCCTAAATATTATGTAATGCTTGTGTTTATTCTCTAGATATACTGTATATGCTTGGATTACTTTGTATGCTATCTTCTTCCTTTTTGATGATGTCAAAAGGTGGAGAAAAGTGGTATGTTGTGGGTATTAAATTTTTTTAGATCTTCTAAAACAAAGGGGGAGAAAGCATATAGCAAGGGGAGTAAGCATATATCAAGGGGGAGAAATTAAAGTCTTTAAAAATTCAACAATAAGGTTTTGTCATCATCACAAAGGGGGAGAATGAAAAAGAATAAGATCTATATTTTTTATGAAAACAAAAGACTATGTGTAATGATCAAAAGGCAAACTCAAAGGAAAATCATCTTTCAAGTCATATTAGGTAACTTAGGCTTTAAGGTACTTGATAATAATTCAAATTACATTTCAAATACGATATTATGAGAACCTTCTATATTTAGCATATGCATCAAAAGTATTTTCTAAGTATTTAAATGCTTAAACAAATATTTAAAAATAAAGTTTTTGAAAAAACCAATGTTGTATTCGACAACAGCTTTTCGTAGCCGACTACAAACGCTAAGTTAGTAGCAAAAACTGAAGATCTATATTCGAATACGGAGTGTCGTAGTCGAATACATATATCAAAACAGTAGCTAAAACTGAACTTTTGTATTCGACTGCAGCTTCGCATATTCGAATACAACTCAAGTTAGTGGCAAAAATCACATACTTGTATTTGACTATGAGGTATCGTATTCGGATACGAAGTTCAAATTTTGAATAAAAATTGAATGATACAGAAGTGTATTCGAATACGCTGAGGCTGTATTCGAATACAACTTCGAAACAATGCAATTTTTCAGTTCTGGATCATTGCATAAGTTCATCAAAACTTATGGGAACAATTGCCACTGATCTGAAGTGTTGTCTATGGAGTATAAATACCTCATAGCTTCAGTTCTTACTGACTAATCCTACCTACCAATCTTAGAACTATTTTCTAAAATATCAAAAACTTTCAATGCTTCATTTTCATATTTTCAAGTACATGCTTTTCATTTTCATATCATTAGGAAAGGTTCTCAGTTGTACTTGGAAGTGTGCTTGATTATTATCACTATACTTAGCATTATACTCTTGTTCTTAGTTAAGAACATAGTCACAAAAATCATTCAAAGTCATTGTATTATTTGAAGAAACTAGTGTAGTTTCTTCAAGTGCTGTAAACTAAGATAGTGGTGTACTATCTTAGGCAATGTGTTAGGAATTTGTAACTGAAGTCTTAGTGTTAGACTTGTAACTTATTCTAACAAATAGTGGAAAATCTCTTGTGGTGTGCAAGAGGACTGGATGTACCCTTGGTTGTAAGGGGAACCAGGATAAATTTCTGTGTGCTTTACTTTCAGTCATTTACAAAGCTTTCATACACTTAACACAACCAGTAAAATAACTCACAAAACTCTAAAAACCACAAAAGTCTTTAAACACCTAATTTACCCCCCTCTTATGTGTGCCTCTATTCTTACAATCTGGACTATTTTCCTTCTAATCTAGACCATGTCTTCTTCTGATCTGGACCATGTTTCCTTCTGATCTGGACCATGTCTTCTTCTCATCTGGACCATGTTTCCTTCTGATCTGGACCATGTCTTCTACTGATGTTTGCCCCGGATGGTATCCTCTAAGGATGTCATCTGATTCTTGCCTCTAATGATATCCTCTGATTTTTGCTTCTGATGATATCCTCTTATTTTTCTTTTTGATGATATACTCTGATATCCTCTGGTGACATATTCTTGCTGTATTTTCTGGAGGTATCTTTTGGTGATATCCTCTAGTATCCTCTGGTGACATCCTTGGGCTGTATCTTCTGGAGGTATCCTCTGGTGACGTCATCCTTTGGAGGTATCCTCTAGTGACGTCATCCTCTGGATGTATCCTTTGGTGTCATCCTCGCGTTACATCCTCTGGTGGTATCCTCGGGTTACATCCTCTGATGGCATACTTCTTTGAATCTTCTGGTGGTATCTTTGAGTGACATCCTCTGTTTGCAGCTTAAGGAAGCATCCTTTGGTGGCAGCTTCTGTTGACATCCTCTGATGGAGTACTTCTTTGAAGTCAAATATATTCATAAAATACTTTCGTTAACATCAAAACTTTAAGTGTAAAACCAACTTCGTTCCAACATGTAGTTCATCTAATAAGTGCGTTTGTGTCATTGGATTAACATTTAGGTCATTCTGTGCATCCCAACGCTTATTTTAATCATTTTTTCGTTCTTAAGGAATGTAGTTCATCCAATAAGTGCGGTTGTGTCATTGCATTAAAATATACGTCATTTTGTGCATCCCAAGGCTTGATCTAATCATTTTTCGTTCATAAGAAATGTAGTACATCAATTAAGTGTGTTTTTGTCATTTGATTAACATTTACATCATTTTGTGCATTCTAAGGCTTATTCTAATCAACTTTTCGTTCTAAAGAAACGTACTTCATCCAATAAGTGTGTTTGTGTCATTGGATTAACATTTACGTCATTTTGTGCATCCCAAGGATTATTCTAATCACTTAACGTTCTTAAGGAATGTAGTTCATCCAATAAGTGCATTTTTGTCGTTGGATTAACATTTATGTCATTTTGTGCATCCCAAAGCTTAGTCTTATCACTTTTTGATCTTAAGGAATGTAGTTCATCCAATAAGTGCGTTTGTGTCATTGGATTAACATTTACGTCATTTTGTGCATTCCAAGGCTTATTCTAATCCACTTTCGTTCTTAACTAATGTAGTTCATCCAATAAGTGTGTTTGTGTCATTGGATTAACATTTAGGTCATTTTGTGCATCCGAAGGCTTATTCTAATCCATTTTTGTTCCTAACCAACGTAGTTCGTCCAATAATTGTGTTTGTGTCATTGGATTAACATTTCAGTCATTTTGTGCATCCCAACATTTATAATAATCATTTTTCGTTCTTAAGGAATGTAGTTCATCCAATAAGTGCGTTTGTGTCATTAGTTTAACATTACCTCATTTTGTTCTCAAGGAATGTAGTTCGTCCAATAAGTTCGTTTTTGTCATTGGATTAACATATACGCCATTCTGTGCACCCCTAGGCTTCTTCTAATCGCTTTTCGTTCTTAAGGAATGTAGTTCATCCAATAAGTGTGTTTGTGACATTGGATAAACATTTACGTCGAATTATGCTTCGCAAGGCTTTTCTAATCAATTTTCGTTCTTAACCGATGTAGGTCGTCCAATAAGTGCAATTGTGTCATTGGTTTAACATTTACGTCATTTTGTGCATCTCACGGCTTATTCTCATCACTTTTCATTCTTATGGAATGTAGTTCATCCAATAAGTGTGTTTGTGTCACTGGATTAACTTTGACATTTACGTTATTTTGTGATTCCCAAGGCTTATTCTAATCCACTTTTGTTCTTAGACAAGGCAGTTCATCCAATAGGTGTGTTTGTGTCATTAAATTAACATTTACGTCATTTTGTGCATCCCAAGGCTTATTCTAATAACTTTTCGTTCTTAAGGAATGTATTTCATCCAATAAGTGTGTTTGTGTCATTGGATCAACATTAACGCCATTTTGTGCATCCCAAGGCTTGTTTTAATCACTTTTCATTCTCAAGGAGTGTAGTTCATCCAATAATTGCGATTTTGTCATTGGATTAACATTTACGTCATTTTGTGCATCCCAAGGCTTTTTCTCATCACTTTTCGTTCATATGGAATGTAGTTCATCCGATAAGTGTGTTTGTGTCATTAGATTAACATTTAGGTTATTTTGAGCATCCTAATACTTATTCTAATAATTTTTCGTTCTTAACGAATGTAGTTCATCAAATAAGTGTGTTTGTGTCATTGGATTAACATTTACGTCATATTGTGCATCCCAAGGCTTATTCTAATCACTTTTCGTTCTTAAGAAATGTACTTCATCCAAAAAGTGTGTTTGTGTCACTAGATTAACATTTAAGTCATTTTGTGCATCTCAAGGCTTATTCTAATCACTTTTCGTTCTTAAGGAATGTAGTTCATCCAATAAGTTGTTTGTGATATTGGATTAACATTTTCGTCATTTTATGCATCCCAAGGCTTATTGTAATAACTTTTCGTTCTAAAGGAATGTAGTTCATCCAATAAATGCGTTTGGGTCATTGGATTAATATTTTCGTCATTTTGTGCTTCTCAACGCTTATAATAATCCACAATCGTTCTCAACCAATGTTTTTCATCCAATAAGTGTGTTTGTGTCATTGGATTAACATTTCGTCATTTTGTGCATCCCAATGCTTATTTTAATCACTTTTCGTTCTTAAGGAGTTTAGTTCATCCAATAAGTGCGATTTTGTCTTTGGATTACTATATACGTCATTTTGTGCTTCCCAAGGCTTTTTCTAATCACTTTTCATTCTTAAGGAATATAGTTCTTCCAATAAGTGTGTTTGTGACATTAGATTAACATTTACGTTAATTTATGCTTTGCAAGGCTTATTCTAATTAATTTTCGTTCTTAACCAATGTAGTTCGTTTAATAAGTGCGATTGTGTCATTGGTTTAACATTTACGTCATTTTTGCATCCCACGGGTTATTCTAATCACTTTTCGTTCTTATGGAATGTAGTTCATCAAATAAGTGTGTTTGATTCACTGGATTAACATTTACGTCATTTTGTGCATCCCTAGGCTTATTCTAATCACGTTTTCTTCATATGGAATCTAGTTCATCCAATAAATGCGTTTGTGTAATTTGATTAACATTTACGTTATTTTCTGCATCCCAAGTCTTCTTCTAATCGTTTTTCATTCTTAAGGAATGTAGTTTGTCCAATAAGTGCGTTTTGATCATTGGGTTAACATTTAAGTCATTTTGTGCTTCCCAAGGCTTTTTCTAATCACTTTTCGTTCTTTAGGAATGTACTTCTTCCAACAAGTGCGTTTGTGTCATTGGATTACCATTTACGTCATTTTGTGCATCCCAAGGCTTATTTTAATCACTTTTCGTTCTTAAGGAATATAGTTAATCCAATAAGTGTGTTTGTCCCATTGGATTAACATTTACGTCATTTTATTCTTGTCAAGGCTTATTGTTATCCATTTTCGTTCTTAACCAATGTAGTTCATCCAATAAGTGGGATTGTGTCATTGGTTGAACATTTACGTCATTTTGTGCTTCCCAAGGCTTATTCTAATCCACTTTCGTTCATAAACAAAGTAGTTCATCCAATAAGTTTTTTTGTGTCATTAAATTAACATTTACGTCATTTTGTGCATCCCAAGGCTTATTCTAATCATTTTCGTTCTTAAGGAATGTAGTTCATCCAATAAGTGTGTTTGTGTCATTGGATTAACATTTAGGTCATTTTGTGCATCCCAATGCTTATTCTAATCATTTTTCGTTCTTAAGGAATGTATTCATCAAATCAGTGCGTTTGTGTCATTGGATTAGCATTTATATCACTTTGTGTATCCCAAGGCTTATTCTAATCCATTTTCGTTCTTAAGGAATGTAGGTCATGCCATAAGTGCATTTGTTTCATTTGGTTAACATTTACGTCATATTGTGCATCCCAAGGTTTATTCTAATCACTTTTCGTTCTTAAGAATTGTACTTCAACTTATAAATGCGTTAGTGTCATTGGATTAACATTTATGTCATTTTGTGCATCCCGAGGCTTATTCTAATCACTTTTTGTTCTTAAGGAATGTAGTTCATCCAATAAGTGTGTTAATCACATTGGATTAACATTTTAGTCATTTTTTGCTTCTCAACACTTATTATAATCGATAGTCGTTCTTAACCAATGTAGTTCATCCAGTAAGTTTGTTAACGTAATTGGATTAACATTTACGTCATTTTGTGCATCCTAAGACTTATTCTAATGACTTTTCGTTCTAATGGAATGTAGTTCATCCAATATGTGCGTTTGTGTCATTGGATTATCATCTACGTCATTTTGTGCATCTCATGGCTTATTCAAATCACTTTTTGTGCTTAAGAGATGTTGTTCATCCCAATAAGTGTGTTTGTGTCATTGGATTAACATATACGTCATTTTGTTCATCCCAAGGCTTATTCTAATCACTTTTCGTTCTTAAGGAATATACTTTATCCAATAGGTGCATTTGTGTCATTGGATTATTATTTACGTCATTTTGTGCATCCCAACACTTAGTCTAATCACTTTTCGTTCATAAGGAATGTAGTTCATCCAATATGTGCGTTTGTGTCATTGGATTATCATCTACGTCATTTTGTGCATCTCATGACTTATTCAAATCACTTTTTGTGCTTAAGAGATGTAGTTCATCCCAATAAGTATGTTTGTGTCATTGGATTAACATTTACGCCATTTTGTGCATCCCAAGGCTTATTTTAATCACTTTTTGTTCTTAAGGAATGTAGTTCAACCAATAAGTGTGTTTGTGTCATTGGATTAACATTGACGTCATTTTGTGCTTCCCAAGGCTTATTCTAATCCACTTCCGTTCTTAAACAAACCAGTTCATCCAATAAGTGCGTTTGTGTCATTAGATTAACATTTTAGTCATTTTGTGAATCCTAAATTTTGTTCAAATCACTCTTCGTTCTTAAAGAATGTAGTTCATCCAGTAAGTGTCTTTGTGTCATTGGATTAGCATTTACGTCATTCTATGCATCCCAAGGCTTATTCTAATCACTTTTCGTTCATAAGGAATGTAGTTCATCGAATAAGTGTGTTTGTGTCATTGGATTAACATATACGTCATTTTTTGCATCCCAAGGCTTATTCTAATCATTTTTCGTTCTTAAGAAATGTAATTCATCCAATAAGTTTGTTTGTGTCATTGGAATAATATTTACATCATTTCGTGCTTCCCAAGGCTTATTTTAAATAACTTTCGTTCTTAAACAAACCAGTTCGTTTGTGTCATCGGATTAACATTTACGTCAATTTGTAATTCCAAGGCTTATTCTAATCACTTTTTGTTCTTAAGGTATGTACTTCATCCCATAAGTGCGTTTGTGTCATTGGATTAACATTTACGTCATTTTTTACATCCCAAGGCTTATTCTAATAACTTTTCGTACTTATGTAATGTAGTTCATCCAATCAGAGTGTTTGTGTCATTGGATTAACATTTACGTCATTTTGTGCATCCTAAGACTTATTCTAATCACTTTTCGTACTTAAGGAATGTACTTCATCCAATAAATGTGTTTGTGTCATGGGAATAACATTTACGTCCTATTATGCTTCTCAAGGCGTATTCTATTCCATTTTCGTTCTTAACTAATGTAGTTCATCCAATAAGTGCATTTGTGTCATTGGATTAACATTAACGTCATTTTGTGCATATTAAGGCGTATTCTAATCCATTTTCGTTCTTAACAAATGTAATTTATCCAATAAGTGCGTTTGTGCCATTAGATTAACATTTAGGTCTTTTTATGCATCCCAAGGCTTATTCTAATATTTTTCGTTCTTAAGGAATGTAGTTAATCCAATAAGTGCTTTTGTTCATTGGATTAATATTTACGTCTTTTTGTGCATCTCAAGGCTTATTAGAATCCTTTCCATTCTCAACCAATGTAGTTCATCCAATAAGTGTGTTTGTGTCATTGGATTAACATTTACGTCATTTTGTGCATCCCAAAGCTTATTCCTATCACTTTCGTTCTTAAACAAAGGAGTTCATCCAATAAGTGCGTCTGGGTCATTGGGTTAACATTTACGTCATTTTGTGCATCCCAAGGCTTATTCTAATCACTTTTCGTTCTTAAGAAATGTACTTCATCCAATAAGTGTGTTTGTTCATTGGATTAAAATTTACGTCATTTTGTGCATCCCAAGGCTTATTCTAATCTTTTTTCGTAAAAAAGGAATGTAGTTCAATCAATAAGTGTGTTTGTGTTATTTGATTAACATTTACGTTATTTTGTGTACCCAAGGCTTATTCTAGTCATTTTTCGTTCCTAAGGAATGTAGTTCATCCAATAAGTGTGTTTGTGTCATTGGATTAACATTTACGTCGTTTTGTGCCTCTCAAGGCTTATTAGAATCCTTTTCATTCTCAACCAATGTAGTTCATCCAATAAGTGTGTTTATGTCATTGGATTAACATTTACGTCATTTTGTGCATCCCATAGCTATACTTATCACTTTCGTTCTTAAACAAAGCAGTTCATCCAATAAGTGCGTTTGGGTCATTGGGTTAACATTTACGTCATTTTGTTCATCCCTAGGCTTATTCTAATCACTTTTCCTTCTTAAGAAATGTACTTCATCCCATAAGTGCGTTTGTGTCATTGGATTAACATTTACGTCATTTTTTGCATCCCAAGGCTTATTCTAATCACTTTTCGTTCTTAAGGAATATAGTTCATCCAATCAGAATGTTTGTGTCATTGGTTTAACATTTACGTCATTTTGTGCATCCCAAGACTTATTCTAATCACTTTTCGTTCTTAAGGAATGTACTTCATCCAATAAATGTGTTTGTGTCATGGGAATAACATTTACGTCCTATTATGCTTCTCAAGGCGTATTCTATTCCATTTTCGTTCTTACCTAATGTAGTTCTCCAAATAAGTGCATTTGTGTCATTGGATTAACATTGACGTCATTTTGTGCATATTAAGGCCTATTCTAATCCATTTTCGTTCTTAACTAATGTAATTTATCCAATAAGTGCGTTTGTGCCATTAGATTAATATTTAGGTCTTTTTATGCATCCCAAGGCTTATTCTAATATTTTTCGCTCTTAAGGAATGTAGTTAATCCAATAAGTGCTTTTGTGTCATTGGAATTACATTTACATCATTTTGTGCATCCAGAGGCTTATTCTTATTCATTTTCGTTCTTAACCGATGTAGTTTATCCAATAAGTGCGTTTGTATCAATGGATTAACAATAAGTTCATTTAGTGCGCCCAAAGCTTATTCTTATCACTTTTCGTTCTTATGAAATGTACTTCATCCAATAAGTCCGTTTGTTCATTGGATTAATATTTACGTCATTTTGTGCATCTCAAGGCTTATTAGACTCCTTTTCATTCTCAACAAATGTAGTTCATCCAATAAGTGTGTTTGTGTCATTGGATTAACATTTACGTCATTTTCTGCATCCCAAAGCTTATTCCTATCACTTTCGTTCTTAAACAAAGGAGTTCATCCAATAAGTGCGTTTGGGTCATTGGGTTAACATTTACGTCATTTTGTGCATCCCAAGGCTTATTCTAATCATCGTTCTTAAGAAATGTACTTCATCCAATAAGTGCGTTTGTTCATTGGATTAAAATTTACGTCATTTTGTGCACCCCAAAGCTTATTCTAATCTTTTTTCGTTCTAAAGGAATGTAGTTCAATCAATAAGTGTGTTTGTGTTATTTGATTAACATTTACGTTATTTTGTGTACCCAAGGCTTATTCTAATCATTTTTCGTTCCTAAGGAATGTAGTTCATCCAATAAGTGTGTTTGTGTCATTGGATTAACATTTACGTCGTTTTGTGCCTCTCAAGGATTATTAGAATCCTTTTCATTCTCAACCAATGTAGTTCATGCAATAAGTGTGTTTGTGTCATTGGATTAACATTTACGTCATTTTGTGCATCCCAAAGCTTATTCTTATCACTTTCGTTCTTAAACAAACGAGTTCATCCAATATGTGCATTTGGGTCATCGGGTTAACATTTACATAATTTTGTGCATCCCAAAGCTTATTCTAATCACTTATCGTTCTTAAAAAATGTACTTCATCCAATAACTGCATTTGGGTCATCGGGTTAACATTTACATCATTTTGTGCATCCCAAGGGTTATTCTAATCATTTTTCATTCTTAGGAAATGTACTTCATCCAATAAGTGCGTTTGTTCATTGGATTAACATTTACGTCTATTTGTGCATCCCCAGACTTATTATAATCATTTTTCATTTGTAAGGAATGTACTTCATCCAATAAGTGCGTTTATGTTATTTGATTAACATTTACGTGATTTTGTGCATCCCAAGGCTTATTCTAATAACTTTTCGTTCTTAAGGAATGTAGTTGATCCAATAAGTGTGTTTATGTCATTGGATTAACATTTACGTCATTTTGTGCATCCCGTAGCTTATTCTTATCACTTTCATTCTTAAACAAAGCAGTTCATCTCATAAGTGCGTTTGGGTCATTGGGTTAGCATTTACGTCATTTTGTTCATCCCTAGGCTTATTCTAATCACTTTTCGTTCTTAAGAAATGTACTTTATCCAATAAGTGCATTTGTTCATTGGATTAGCGTTTACGTCATTTTTTGTATCCCAAAGCTTATTCTAATCATTTTTCGTTCTTAAGGAATGTAGTGCATCCAATAAGTGTGGTTGTGTTATTTGATTAACATTTACGTCATTTTGTGCATCCTAAGGCTTATTCTAATCGTTTTTCGTTCTTAAGGAATGTAGTTCATCTAATAAGTTTGTTTGTGTCATTGGATTAATATTTACGTCGTTTTGTGCCTCTCAAGGCTTATTAGAATCCTTTTCATTCTCAACCAATGTAGTTCATCCCATAATTAATTTCTAGGCTTTATGTGATTCATTTTTTGCATAGTCACGAATTTAATGGATGCATCATTCAAGTTTTGGTTATTTGCTGCTACATGATAAAGGTTTTCATATTACTACTTTTGTGGTTTCGTTTTCGTATTGATAATATCAAAGGGGAGAAAGAAGTACAAAACTTGTATTAAAGTTTTAAAACCGTGCATTTGCGCTAACGAATTCATGGGGAGCATTCCTATTTCATTTCCTTTCCATCTATAGTCTTAAAAAAGTTTTTCCATCACAAAAAAAGGGGAGCATGTAATTGCATATTTCCTTATGATAGACTTAGTAACTTTATAGATGTTAGAACTTGGTTTATTTAGTTAGTTTGTGTGATGGTTTTATGGGCATTTACCGATTCTCTAATTCTCAAGATTCAGAAATTTCTTGAATCAGAAAAAGTTACGAAATAATATTTTGTCATGCATAAATTTAGTTGCATGATAGGATCATGCTGGTACCCTTGAAATGCATTAAAAACTATTCTTAAGTGATTTTTAACTTTATAAATCATGACACGAGTTTGTAAATTAATTTACAAAGACCCTAAACTTGTTCTTGATGTTCTAGACCTTGTTAATTGACTCCCATAACTCTAGGATGTTTTGTAAGTTGACTCACAATCTTTGAATAAACATACACTTCTTTTTGATGAAATTATGGACTTTCAAGAAACATGTCAGTCAATTTATGTGCCCTTTAATTCCATTCACATGACCAACAAAGATATGGTTATTTTAGTTAAAAAGTGGTTATTTGACCGTTAAAAAGTGGTTATTTTAGTTAGAATGCATTGTGCTTTGGTCAACTAACTCATATCTTTTCATTTACTGATCTGAATATTCATTGTTACTAAGAACACTTTCACTTATTCACAAATTTTCATGCATTAAGGATTATAATTTAGATTAAAAACTTTTCGAGATTCAAGGTTTGTTTATGAGTGAGTCTTTGAGTGAGAAATATCAAAAAAGGGTGATATGATCCTGGTTGTCATGAATCACTTTAAGGATCATTCTAGGTAGGAAACCGGGGCTCCGAAAGTCAGAATCAGACGATTCCAAAACGAGGTGAAAGATGACGTTCCGAAACGCAAGTTAGGCTGTTGAATCACCGAAAACAAGTACGTAGAACTCAAGATATGATCGCAGGTTACTGAACACGAAAATTGATAGAATTTGAGTAATAGAGTTTGATGTAAAGGAAATTCAAATTACTATTTAACAAACGAACCAAGAAAAGAATGGCGCCACAATCTAAGGATTGATAAGCCAAAAGCACACCACAAGGATTAACAACTTTGATAAGTTCAAAGTGAATTCTTTCAAGAACTCTAGAGAGCAAAGCCTCACAACAATAATGTTCCAAAATCTGCCGATAAAAAAAATAAGGGTTTGCCTTTTATAGTGGCAACTCCTTACAAGTTCTGTAAATTTGGCCCAATTCATGTTTCTACAATTAGACCCAAATTTTCTTATTAATTCAGTCTACTAATTAATTAAAACTAATATTAAAATCTGATAACACATAGATGCCGCCTTCATTACTTAACTTCTTCAATTTGAATTAAACAATTTTTTGTCTTGGGCTTCAATTCTTCATGACTTGTACTTGCTTCAAATAACGTGGTTATCAAGCTATTTAGAACCTTTTTTGCTTTCTTTGACCTTGCTCTTGTCATTGGAGTTCCAAGACCTTGAATATCCTCTATGTTTCCTTCCTTGGTTATGCATTCTATGTGGTCATCAGAGGGAATATCTCATGTTGGGTAGATTGTTCCATACGTGAGCGATCGAGCGAATATTGATTTGCATCGCGTTGAAGGACTGAAGAGGGATTTTCTTCAAAGTTTAGAGTGAGACATATTCTAGGTGCTATCATGCATGTTTTGAAGGGGTGTCTTCATCTTGAGGATAGTGGTTCAAATTTATCTTGAAGAGTGTTTCAATAAATTTGGTTTAGAGCTTTTAGAAAAGAAGGGATTGGGATACAAGCCTTGTAATAGTTATAGACATATCTTGTAAATTTGTTATTGATATCAAAGAAAAAAACTCTCATTCTTTAAATGAGGACTAGATGTAGTCTACATGTGACAACAGAGTAGAGGAACCAATATAAAAAGTGTTGTGTATTTTTCTCATTCCCTTAACTCTTGACAATTTGCATTTATGTTCACTATCGTTCTTGTATCATGGTGATCGGTGGCGCAAAATATATTTTTCTGGGTTTTGAAAGAAATAAACATTACTAACTTTGAAAACTTTGTTTTAGTTCATTTTCATATTTTGAATTGTTGAATTAGAAAATAGTTTTGAAATCACTTCAACAATTGTGAGTTGTATAGGTTGGATTTTCTATTTTGTAATCATTTCAACAATTGCGAATTGTTCTGAAAACTCGTTTGCATTGTATAGGCTGAATCACTTCAACAAGAGTAAAAACTCATTTTAGCCTCTAAGAAAAACTGTGACTCCCAATTTAGTCATTGAAAAAAGTAAAGATAAATTTTAGTTTATGAAAAAAACTAAACTGAGACAATTTAATCTCTACCTTCTTTACACTTTGTTTAGTTGATGAAAAAAATATTGAGAGAAGAAAAGAAAGTCAAAAGTAGGGAAAATAAATAGAAAAGAAGTCGATTATTTAATAGTTTTGTATAAGAGAAAACGAAATGAAATTATGATAGAAAATAAATGTCTATTTATAAAATGACATAAACATTCTTAAGAAAAAATTAAAAATAAATAAAAATAAATATTTCATTACAATCAATTAAAAATTATAAAATTAAAATAAAATTAAAATATATATATATAATTAATTTCGTAACAATCAATTGAAAGAAGACTATTATTATTTAAAGTTTATTTTGAAATTTAATTCTATTAAAATATATTAAGGGTCACTTTGTTAATAAATGTTGTTTTGTGTTTCCTTGTTGCAGTGAGAATTTGTTTTGGTTAAAAAGTAAGTTATAAAAAATAGTTTTAAAATGTTGTAACTTACGGACATAAACTTTTAGAAGTGATTTTTTTTTTTTAATTTTAAAAAGTGATTACTAAAAAAGAAACGTTGTAACAAGCGAACCTTAAATATATTGTATTTTTCCTAACTGTAATAAAATCACTTTTTAAAAATAATCAATTACGAAAATGATTTTTGAGAGAAGTTATTCAAAACAACTTTATATTTGAAGTCATTTTTAATTTTTTTTATACATATTATCATTTCTTTTAAAATCTGTAACATCCAAATGATAATATATATCACTACATATAAAATAAAATATTTCTTTTATTCTATATTACTAAAATAATCATTTAATTTTCTATGTTTTTTCTCTTCATCCACATTCTTTACTCCCATCTTCTCTTAATCAACCAAAAAAAAATATAAAAAAATAGAGATTAAATTGTTTCAGTTTAATTTTCTCAAACAATAAATATAACATTTATGTTTTTCAAGAATTAATTTGAGTCTTTATAGTTTTTGTGGTTGGTATTCCCTCAAATAATAATATTATATTGTAGGTTAAATAGCACTCGTGATCCCTTAACTTAATTTCAGTTAACGTTTTAGTTCTTTATCTTTTTTTTTTTCCGATTTGGTTCTTTATTTTAATTTTAAGTGACAATTTAATCTTTTATGTTTTAAAATGTTAACAATATTATCCTTTTTTTTTACAAAAATTTAAAAAATTCATCAAAATTTTCAACCAAAACCATAAAATTAATTATATTCTTTAATATAATACAAATTTCATCAAATTCGTAACTCAAATATTCAAATAAACTCATATTTTTATTCTTTATTTGATTTTTAAAATTTCATCTCTAACAACATCAAATAAAAAATGAAAATATGAGTTTATTTGAAGATTTGAGTTACGAATTTGATAAAATTTATATTATATTAAAGAATATAATTAATTTTATGGGTTTTGGTTGAAAATTTTGAT